>JAXGGA010003763.1:0-97467 GCA_038373865.1 Uloborus plumipes
TCTGAAATACCTAAGATATGATAGAAATTTTTTTTGGCTTTCTCCATTCCCTAAATATGGTTGTTACTTCAATCTGCTTGTGAAACATTTTTACATTTTAATTATTAAATTATTGAACAGGAGAGCCACTGGCATCATATAAAAATATAAGAATTGAATCTATAATTAATATTCATTTTGTGTTAGCATTTTAGAAACTTTTTTAAAAAAGATTTAAGTGTTTACCATTTTTCTCAATAAAACTTTTCCTGAAGGTAAAAGTTATAAATTGATGTAATAAATTAATTTGTAAGTTGTAAAGCTAAGAGGTTTATGTCATTTTTAAAATTATTATTTCAGTCACTGCTCTTGAAAAAGCATCAAAAGAAATTGGTACTCAAGCTGACACTCCACTTCTTAGGAATAAAATGTAAGAAACAAATTCACTTTTTGACTTTTCATTTGTTGTTGGATGTTTTCTTTTCTCTTGTTTCTTGACTGGCATTTTATTATTTTTAGAATATTTGACTTTTTTTTTGGTTACATGCGTTTCTTTGCTTAATAATGTTATTTTGAGTAGATCTTTTGAAATGGTAAATCTTCTCCAGAAATCAAACAATCGGATGGTAGTTTACACACACACACACACACACACACACACACACACACACACACACACACACACACACATACACATATATATATATATATATATATAATATATATATATATATAATATATATATATATATATATTGTTACTTAAGAAAAAACACAAAATTAGAGCTATCACCTTTTAAGTTATTCCTCCCTGAGACCAAAGTACTTGCTTAAGTTCTTATTCTATCTTCTGTACAGCTATAATTATGTTTTATCATCTTTATTTACTTTGGTAGTTGCACTCATACCTCATGCATGACAAACAAGTTAAAATGTTATACAGTGAAACCCCGATTTTATGTTTTCAGTCGAACCACTTATAAAAAACGTACCAAGCGCGAAAATGTACAATCAGTGGAGGGGTTAATAAATCTAATTATATTGTTTAAAAATTGACCCTTATCCAATTACCTAGTGGGAATATGTGTAAACTTTACCTTTTTTTGTTTTCAGATACAATTTCGTGCATAACACGTTCTATACTAATATACTAATATTTTTTGCAAATTTGCTTCTTAGTTAGCATTTGCAAAAAATACATATACAGTGAAACTTCTCTAATGCGACCACCCTGCGTTCCGCAAAAAAGTGGTCGTTAAGAGAGGTGGTCACTCAAAGAAGTCGAACTTAATACCAAAACAATTTTTCCAAAAATGGAACATTAAATTTTCTACTGTAATAAAAATAAAGAAACATGAAACATACTTGCTTTTATTATTTATTGAATTACTGTACAATACAAGCACTAACACCTATGATTTTTTTAAACTTTCTTGAAATATGAAGAAATTTTAGATTGTTTCATATTTTTTACTTTTAATGACACAACTTCTCGTTCTAGTCTATTTTTCAACTTTGAAAAAAAAGCGCTAATTTGGACATCTTTCATGCTTTCTGAATTCTCCGTAATAAAATCTATTTGTTTTAAAGTCTGCTGGGCTGTCATCGTAGGTTCGACAGGTGGAAGGATGTTGTCTGATGGACTTTCGTCTTCAGACTCTGAATTAGTTCCTAAATAGTCATTTTAAGTTCCCCAATCTTAAATATCTTAACTTAAATAGTAAATTTTTATAATAAATATCACTTCCTTGAGCAATGGCATTTTCTATTAGGCGTTCTTCCCAATTGTCGTTGAGATCATCAAAGCATTCTACGTTATGTTCACACTCTAAGGCCTTCTCATCGTATTCGATCCCTGCAATCTTTGAAAGCTTCTGTATTTCGTGAACAGCTTTTGTCTCGTTCAATTCAGAAAAAATCTGATCTTCTATTGCAGAATTCGTCATGCCACAACTTGCAAAGCATTTTGTTACGATACTCGAATCCAATCCTCTCTAAGCAGACACAGACCATTAAATGGCGTCAGCTACAGTGATCTTTTTAGCTAATTCTGAAGCATTTGCACAGTCATCCATTCGTGCTATGATTGATTTCAGGACATATTTTCGGTATTCCAATTTAAAACATTTGATTATTCCCTGGTCCAAAGGTTGAAGCTTGGAGGTTGTGTTAGGGGGCAAAAACTGTAATTTTACATTTTTTAAATTTTGCTGCGTATGGCTGGCTGCATTGTCCAAGATCAGAAGAACCTTTCTCCTTTCTTTGGCCATTTTTCGATCAAAATCCGCCAGCCACTCTTCAAAAATCGCAGCCGTCATCCAGGCCTTTCTATTCGACTTCCAATGAACTCCTAGTTTGCTGCTATCCTTTCCCTTAAAACACCTGGGTTGTTTTCATTTCCAAATCATCAGGGGCTTTAATTTCTCCCCCGATGCACTAACACAGAATGCCATGGTGATCCTCTCCTTTGCTTGCTTTCCTCCTTTGGAGTCAGCCGACTTCAGCATCATGCTCTTATTTGGGAGGGCGCGAAAAAAAAGTTCAGATTCATCCATATTAAAAATGTCTTTGTCTTCGTATCCAGCTAAAAGTAATGGCAGCCTCGTTTTCCAGTCTTCGCAAAAACTTTCGTCCACATCTGCCGCTTCTCCACATAATGCACGAAACACGACATTGTTTCGAATACGAAACTTGTCGAGCCAACCATTGCTGGCACCAAAGTCCTTTATTCCTAAAGCGTCAGCAATCTCCATTGCTTTTCTTTCATTAAAGTTCCACTAATTGGAATATTTTTTGCCCTAGCTGCTTTAAACCAATCCAGTACAATATTATTGACTTCTGAAAATTTTTCCATTCTACTTCTCTTTACACCTCGAAATTTGAACATTTCCCATTCTTTCCGAATTTCAATTTTGTTTTTCAAAATTTTATTAATTTCGGTTTTCCCACAACCGAAAATATCCGCCAACTTCCTTTCAGAATTTCCTTTTTCATAAGACTCTATGACATCTATCCGCTGCTCTAACGTTAAAGTAACACGCTTGTTAGACATGTTTTAACACTCACGAGAATGGTTACAGAAGTGCACTGGCATTTCTCTTGCATGCTCATTAACCCTTGTGGGTCCCTCCCATTTCAGTTACACTCAAGACCCTTGGGGTCATAAACGACCCCAGTGCTTTCTTTAATTAATTCATTATAATTATTGAATGTTACATGCATTACTTAAGTTCACACACTTTTAATGCTAAAAAAACAAAAAATAAAAAGATACAATTAAAGTAAAATTTAGTTTATGAATTAAAATTATAATTTTAGAGCAAAACTTACAATAACTGTAGATTTATTTACATCTGTTACAGACCTGAAAAGACATGATTTTTGCAAGTGAATTTCAAACACTTATGACATTTTTCAATGCATTTTCTGTCCAGTTCTCTTGGACAAAAGTTGCAACGTCCTCTTTTTTTGGCCTTCTGGGGAAGTGACCCCAAGGGTCTTATGTGCAAAAAATGCAATTCGGGAAAAATAAAACACAATAATAGCATTATTTGAATAGAAAGCTAGAAGAATAAAAGCCGCAAAATGCCATTAAAAACAAATGGTTGATTGACAAAATATATTAAACAGAAATTGCATTGGGGTCACATATGACCCCAAGGAACCCACGAGGGTTAAATTTGAACCAAACGTGCTTATCTTACTTAGAATAGAGGACTCTAGGGATTATCAGCAGTGTGACTTTTCATGTATCACCCCTTCCTTGCACCTGACCTGTTGCTCATCAGTAAACAATGTGTCAAGGTCGACTGACCAGTTTGGAATGTGGATTTTTCTTCTTCTTTTCTTTTTTGTGGTGAAAAGAATTCAGGAAAATTTTTGGACAAAGTGTCAGACAGTGGTCGTTCATGGAGGTTTGGTTTGGGTTGACTGGTCGCTTCCAGAAGTCTTTTTACATTAAGTAGATAGGCGGAAAAATCGGTGCTTTAGGAAAGTGGTCGTTAACAGAGGTGGTCGCTAAATAGAGGTGGTCGCTTATAGAAGTTTCACTGTATATGTATAAATATATGGAGTTTTTATGCTTTGAATCGCTTGATCAGCTATGGGAACACTGCCTTCATCGTTCTATCACTATTATCGGAAACAGATATTTAATCTGATATTGAGAGAGTCGTAATGTGATAGACCATCCATGAAACATTGACTTCTGAGAGAATTTCAGGAATTGTGCTGCAGCTTCGATTCTCAGTTGTTCTGAAAGATGATCAAATTTCCCAATCAGAGTAAACCTCTCTTACTCAGGGCGTAAGACAGAACAAGAAAAATGTCAGAACAGCTTTAAACAGTTACAGGATTAATTTTTCTTGGGTAAAAAAAAAAAAAAAGAAAAAGTTTGTGTAAGCCTTGTGGATGAAAAACAATTTTGATCTTTTTGTCAAAAAGTGTATTACCGTATATACTCGCTTATAAGTCGAGAAATTTAGTCCAAAAATTGAAGTTGAAAGTTAGGGGGTCGACTTATATACGTGGGGCAGAATTTTCGAAAATTTTTCCCGAACAACTTTTGGAAAAAAAAAAACACTCAAAAACGAGAGAAGATTTTTCCGATACAGTCAAACTATTTTAAAAAGGCGCTAAAAAAATAAGTACTCATACATTCTACTGTATTTTTGCATGGTTTAATTGTGAAATAAAGAATAAATAATTACAATAAATGACCAACGACGGCGCGAAAAGTGCAGGAATTGCCGTATTCGCGTATTTTCCGATGGATGGTGTTTATCTTTTTTAAACAGAATGTAATACGCCTAGATCGCAAAATTTTGTTGATAATAATGCAAAATAAAAGCAACAGATAGCAAAAACTGCAAAATCGCAAAATCGAATCCTTGCAAAAACCGCGATCGTAAAATCGAATCCTTGCAAAAACTGCGATCGTAAAATCGAACCCTTTGCAAAAATCGCGATCGCAAAAATAAACCCTTTTTGTGAAAAGGAATAATAATCGTACTATTTTCAACATAAGAATGCTCACTGCATTTCATTTGCTTTCTTTTTAAATCGTTTATATTCTAAAATCGCAATAAAACATTCCCGGATCAATCCCAATTTACACAAATCGCGATTGCAAAATGAACTCTTCTTGTGAAAAAGAATAACAATTATGATGTTTTTAACACAAAAATGTTCAGTGCATTTCATTTTCCTTCTGTTCAAAACGCTTGTATTCAAATATCGCGGCAAAACGTTCCTGATCGTTTCAGAAAGTGCGGTCTCAACTTATACGCGGGTTTTCCATTTTTCCCGATTTTCCTTCAAAAAGTAGGGGGGTTGACTTATACGCGAGATCGACCTATACGCGAGTATATATGGAAAGCAAACGTTTTGAAATAGAAAAAGGTTCAGCCTGGAATCTTGTAACATTATTAGAAAAGCCTTTTTCAGGGACCAATAGAAAATGATGTTGGAAGCGGGATAATGCACAAAACAGACAGCTTAAAATCAGTGTTCCTCTGTAGATTGTTGATCTATTATTAAAATATTAAGTATTTTATGTATATCGCAATAAATAAACAACTAAATTATCTTGTATTTCTTGTTACAAAATAATAATTTGAGGCGAAAAAAAAAGATATTTTGTTATAAAGATGAAACTAAGTATGAGAGCAGGACCACTAAAAGACAAAACTAAAAAAAAATGACTGCCTTTTTTTGGACCATCCTGCTATATAAAATACACAAACCACTAAATGCTGGAATAACGCCTATTAATTATAGTTTTTGTTTCGCAGGTTTTTCCTAGCAAACTCATCTTTTATGTTTCTTTAAGAATTCACCTGTGCAAATTCAATACTCCTTTTTTTCTTTTTTTGTTTAGCTTTTATTTGTATGAATTCTAATAAATGGTGCCTGTTTGTGTAACTTACTGTGAAAGTTCAAATTCTTTTAAGTGTCGAAAATCACATACTAAAGACCTCAGTAGAAGACAAAATATTTCTAGTGAATAACCAGTTGAAAATCTTCATTCTCCAATTTCTGTCTTTCATGATAACATAGCATTATTCACCTAGAGGATGTTTCTGGTTTTGATTTTAGATTGATGTCTTGTTTTCTCAAAGTGTTTTTTTTTTTTCCCTTTTAGACACTCCACTCAACAAAATACAAAAAACTTGGTGAGCAATACCACAAAATTTTTGAAAGAGCTAACAGCTGTTGTTACACAAGGAGGAAGGGTGAGAAAACTATAAATACTCAATCATTCCTTTCTTTTACATATGATTACTAGTTGACCCGGCAAACGTTGTTTTGCCATATAAATAATTTCCTAGTAATTTCTAGTGTTGACAAAAAATAGCTTACTTATTGTAAGTATGTATGTATGTATGGTAGAATGTGTATATTGTATGTATGTAAGAATGTGGTATATGTGTGAAATAAGCATGGAGCGCTGTGAACGATGCGGGAATATAAAAATAACAAAAGGCAAACATTATAATTTATTCCTTAAAATTATATATCATTAATTAAACAATTACGACAGTAACACTATTAAACAATATCAATCTCTTAATGCTATAGCGTGAACAATATTTTTTGTTAGTCCATCTTTAGCTAACACAAACAAACTGGATGGTTTACCAACTCGAGAGCATGCCACGTATAATTGTCCTGTGAAAAACATGGTGTTCTCAAATCTAAGCCACAAACAGACATCGTTTGACCTTGGGATTTGGTTGATAGTCATTGCAAATGCCAATCTAATCGGAAAACTGAATACGTTTGAATTGAATTGGCACATCGTAGGTAGGTAGTAATAGGAATCCGTGGTATGAGTATATTTTCACCTCTGAACTTGCCAGTTAAAACCCTGGCTTCGATCACGTTTTTCATTAATTTTTGAATGACTAATCGCGTACCGTTGCACAGTTCAAATTACAAAGCAAGATAATTGGAGATCCCACTTTATTTTTAAAAATTTGTGTCACTTTAATGGTCGTTCATACCCCCCCCCCCCCTTCTAGCAGTGAAAAAAACACTTTATTGCAGCAGATTTTGCCTAATAACTCAACACTCATGGTGTTTGATACATTTTATTTGTTTGTAATGATGTTTTTTTGGTCACAACAAATATGAAAATCACAAAAATAGTTACTTTAATTTTTAACTATATATTTATCTTCTTCAGAATTTTTTGACTTTTAAATTTTACCTTGAATTTGACGTAAAATGCAAGATATAAAATACAGAATTTTATAAAGGTACAAAAAAATAACATAATATAATTGATAGTGTATATAATTTTTTGAAAAAAATAATATAAGTGCCGCAAATCAAAAACCCATTTATTGCCCACAATCGATTCAAAGCCCCCAAAAATGGCACAAACGTCCATAAGAAAATTCTACAGCATCGAAGGCACCCCATTGCCAATTTTAACAAAGATCCGACCAAAACTCATTTTGTACTATAAAAAAAATATGGGGTAGATTCCCATGAGGGGATGTACCTGCATAAGGACATTACAATCATTAAAATCATCAAAAAAAAAAAAAAAAAAACATGCAGCTGTTCGAAAAAACCCTTGCGGACCTGGATTCGATCTCATTCCATCAGGAACTTCAACCTGACGCGCCTAACCACTTTGACCATCGGGTCGCTCATTGAAGTAAGGATTTACGATAACACATATTGTTTTAGTTCAGTAGATCAGATGTTATGTGCGAACAAAAAAAATTTAGGAGTGGACTACCCCTAACATTTAGGGGGATGAAAAATAGATGTTGGCCGATTCTCATAGATACTGGATAAGCACAAAAAATTTCATCAAAATCGGTCAAGCCGTTTCGGAGGAGTATGGCAACGAAAACTGTGACACGAGAATTTTATATATTAGATTAATCTTCAAAGGAAGTTTTCACCATTCATTTTTTCCCCTTTAAGATAATGTAGTTTTGCATTTAGAATGCTGGAAATTTATTTTGGTAGTGGGTTAGGAATAGAAGTTTTTCATTATGTTTTGAAAGGAAATCATTTTTTCATGAACTACCATAGAAGGTTGGCTATGAAGATTTCTCTGTGTTAATATAAGTGATGGCATGAAGCAAATTTTAGCTGAAGCAGTGAATATCAAAGCTTCTGCCAGTTAATGTAAAAGCGTTGGCAGTACATATTGAGTTTTTGCACTGAATTTGCGGTGAAATTTGTATAATATCATATTGTGCTTCTAACGTTTGAATATTGTTAGTTTCATACTACATTTTTATCTGTATGTTTAAAAATTAATATCACCAATTAAGGTTTAATGTATGAGTTCAAAAGATGTAGATTTCTTCCTTAAAAGCTGAAGCATTGCATCATTATTTGAAAATGTTAGGTAAATGATCGAATAAGGTGAGATTAGTTATACTTGTATGCTTATAGTGGAATAAATGCCGCAATAACCACAGACTCGTGACATACGAATGTTTTTTTTTATTACGTTTGAATGTTTAATGTAATGCCATAAAGTTTATGCCTGACTGACTACCTATTCTATATATATACCAAGTGTGATAATTATTATTTATATTATCAAGGTCAGTAATTAATCATTAGCCTATTAAATATACTCGGAAAATATCTTAGCCAAACAGAAAAATACAATACTTCACCGCTTTTTTTCCGTAGCCTGTTATCGCCATCAATACCGATATAAAATGTTTAATATTCTCATAAATTCTTTCTTTTCCAAATTGTGTTCAACACCGATGCAAATTGAAAGATTAACATTCTCATTAAAAATCTTTTTAAAATAGTGTTCACGCTCAAAATTTAAAGTCCGGTCCTGTAGCACGGGCTAAGTTGCCAAAGTAAGAGTATGCTGTTACGACAGTGGCTTAAACACAAAACTGCACCAACAAACACTCAGCCTTTTGAAAAAACAATGGTTTTGTTGGCGAGCTGTGAAGCGGAAGTATTGGTGGAGTTTTTAAATGTGGTGAACTGATCACCATATCCTGCCCCACGAAACAGTTTTGAAAAAAAAGCAACGGTATTGGTTGGTAAAAGTAGTCAAAGACAAGTGAGGCAGGGCCTTGTCGCCCAAAATGCCTCTGCTAGGGAACCGGAGATAGAGCAACATACTCGGAAAACAACAATTTCATTTTTCCATGCAAAACCGAAACTATTAATCGACAACCATAACTAACAGAAATATCAGAAAAAAAATGTTAAGATATTTGTCATTTCAAACTATTACACATGGGTGGTATAACTTAAACAATAGGTAGTCATGCACATAAACAACAGAAAAGTAATAAAACATAACATGCACTATGTGTACAATACCGAAACACTTATAAAATAACAATATGAACAGATAATACAAAATTTCACCAAAATACACATAACTTACACAAAATTGGTGAGGAAGTTTGCTGTAATAACATGTAAAATTTAAAAAATGACAACCATCAAAGTGAGCAGCAAAAACATTTTCAAGTAAACAAAAAAAAAAAAAAAAAACTAGTGGTGGCCAACCACTTTGAAATACTTTTACCAATAAATATCGACATAAATCAAAGAATTTTCATTAAAAATCCCACAAAATTTAATTCGCAAGTTTTGTTGGCGAGCTGTGAAGCAGAAGTATTGGTGGAGTTTTTAAATGTGGTGAACTTATCACCACACTAACCATTAAATAAAATGAAATTGAAAATAAATCCCTTAAGGGTGCTAATTACTTACCCATTTGCTTTTGTAAAAAATAGGAAGTAATGCAGTTTTCATAAGTTTCGAAGCTAGCAATGTACAGAGTGGTCTAGAAGTGGGGATACCCCCAGCTTATTTTCCGTGACATCCCAACTCACACGATTTCCATCTCCCACGGAGGCGGAGCACCTCCCTAGGGAGGATTAGTGGTTCCTTCTTTTGTTAAGTACTGCGGACACTTTTCTTTGAGACAGTGCGAAAACACAAGTTCTGCCTTCTGATCGACGGGACGGGTTGGCGAGGAAAGTTGGGTGAAATTTTCAATCGGGGGTTACTTTTTTAAAAAGTTTTCTTGTTTGACCATGGCCCACATGGATCGGATTTCTCCTCAAGAGAGGAACCCCCGCAGAGCGAGGGACGGGGGCAGAGAATTGCGCCGTTCCAACTTACCAGCCAGATCGCTTACAATAATGGGGCAAATTGAATACCATTTTCCACTCGCAAGGATTTTAGCAAGTTTTGCTAAATGCATTTGAAAACTCTTTGAATTTTTTGACGCACGATAAGAAAAATAATCATATTTAATCAACGGAATGCCCACCTTGGCGCCGGAAAGGGGTGGTATACTTGTACCCGCCCTCCCCGTCTTTTGGTAAAAAAAATTGTGAGATTTTTTAAATTTATTTTGTTGTTATTTTTTAAAATAATTTATGATACTCAATAAAATAATTTTGGAAAAAAATAGAACCGACTTCAGTTTGAAATTGCTAACAAAAGAGCTAAATAGAATCATTCGAAACTATAAATATAAATTTAAATGAATCCAGGTTCTTTATTCGCATTCGCATTCATTGAAAAATACATATACAAATATTCAGCTCTCAATTTTCAATGATTTCTTTGAAAATGTTGGCAAAATATAGTAAACATCATTTTACCTATAGTTTTTGCGCCGACTTCAAAACTTATGTTTAAATGTAGTATCGATGGAGTTCAAAGAATAAAATTATTTTTTACTTTTTAGAGCATTTTCTGAGTGAAGTTCCGAAGTCGGTTCAATTTTTTTTTCAAAAATATTTTTATTTTAATCTTTTTAGTGTAAATGTACATATGAAATAAGGTAATGTTTCCATTGCAAAACTTCACCTAATTTTCTTGAGTAAATGCTTCATAAAATAAACTATGTAAGAAAAAAAAGAAAGTATCAACGCGTCTAAAATTTTAAACGATTGACACTAAAAAATAATCCTTGTTATTCTCTGGTATTTATTTGTGTACTAGTTTAATTAAAGGCTAAATATTAACGGCTTTTCAACTAATTTATGTTTCAAAACAACACTAGATTCTCGCAGTTCATAAAATTTCACGACGTATTACATAGGTGGCCCGCTAATGAGTTTTATGTTTGATTCAGTTAAGCCTTCATTCACAATTTTCATGATCATTATTATAACTGTTTCATATTAATCACGTTCTGTAACAATAGATTTCATATTTAATCATTTAGGACAAATCGCTTTAAATTTGAGCAAAAATTTTGAGATTTTCCTCATTTTCTTCAGAATTCCTTTATCAAACCTTATGTAAATTAAGACTAACAAAACCTGAAATATTACATCACAATACTCTCAAACTAAGCAAAGTAGCGTTTCAACATCTTTCTCGGCGATTTCGGCAAATTCACACTGATTACTTTAAACTTCATGCCAAAAAAAATTTGCGAAAGTTATAGATTTTTCGTATTACATCTTTGAATTTGTTGCAGGGGACTGTTTGAAAAAACTCCGGACAGAATTTACATGACAATTTTCAGTTTTAGAAATACGTAATTATACCTTATTTCATAAGAAAAATATAGCTTCATTATTCTATTTTTAGATATTAATTGCCGAATTTATGTAGTGTCAATAGGTTTTTTGAAATACTATCTTTAACAGTTAGACTATGGGATTGGGACAGCCAGGGGACTGTGTTTTTGGCGCTTAGATAATTTCTAGAAAAAAAAAATTAAATTGTTATCACTCCAAATACAATTGGGCCACAAAGTATTAATGCTTTACTTGTATGAAGAGTGATAATTACTTTTTTACACTTTATTATTTTTAAACTACTCAGTCCGGACAGCCAATTACCATTTTACAGAGAATCGCCCATAACATTTTATAATAATTCATCTGCGTTGCCATTATAAGAAACCGTTTTACGACTTCAGACAATGAAAGAGAGCAAATTTTATAAAACTGTAAAGGGCTAAGAGAAAATAAATAATTTATTAATTGATATATATATAATATGTACACGGAGTTATGGGAATCGTTTCTTACCCTAGAACAGTAAAAAGCCTACGGGCACAGTAAAAACGTGCAAAATTAAATAATGTGAAACGTCATCATTTCTTCAGGAAATGGACAATTTTAATTTTCAGAAAACTAAACTTTTTAGAGACTTCAGTGACATTTTTCGAGTCGTGGAATTTTACTTCTTCTTTAGATGGGGGGGGGGGGGCAGATTTTGATTCTGCCTAGGGGCGGCATGGAGCTAAATTCGGCTCTGATTGTGGGCTATCTCTGACAACGTTAGGATGGGGTTCGGAACTCTTTCCGTGATTTTTTTTTGTTTTCTCTTTTGACATTGAAGTCCTGAAAACGCAATTTCAAACCTTTTTTAGAAGAGAAATGTGGTTCGAGACTCTCCACTGGAAGTTTTTCGAAATTGAAGTTACAAAAACGCTAATGCAAGCTTGGTTCGGAACAGGGGTATAATACATTTTATGGGGGGAGAGGAGGGGGGGGGGTATTGGCTCTTATCGACCTTGGTGGTTCGGGATTGTACCCTGTAATTTTTTTTCGGTCTGAAGTTCTAAATCATAATTTTAGCCCTCTTTAATGGTGTTACTAAAAGGGAGCGGGCCCAGGGCTTCGCCCTTAAAATTTGGAAAATTAAAATCCTAGAAAAGGTAATTGTAAACCATTTTTTCAATGATATTAAAGGAAATGTTGGGGTTCCCAGGTTGCGCTAAAGCATTTTTTCGGAGTTGAAGTCCTAAAAGTAAAATTGCAAGCTCTATTCTTTTGAGAACAATAAGGAATGGGATGCAGTTCGGAACTCTGCTTGGAAATTTTTTCGAAATAGATGTCTTAAAAACGCGATTCTGGGTCATCTTTCGTGATGATGAGGAACGGGATTTGGTTCTCGAAATTATTTTGAAATTGAATTTGTAAAGACACAATTGTAAGCCATCTGAAAAAGTTTCTTTTTCTTTTTTTGGTTTGGGGGGGGGGTCCTTCCTATCCCCAGGGTTTCTTCGGAAATAAAAAAACGCATCTTAGGCACATTTTGATAACGCTAGGAAATTTATGGGAATGCACTTCTTCAGATTTTTTTGGGAATTGCAGAAAAACCACCCATGTTTAGTCGTACGCTATCCTAGATTATGTAAAGTATACGGATAGGCAGAGTCACAGACTGTGCCCCAGATATTTTTCGAAGATGAAGTCCTAAAAACACTATTGCAGGCTATCTTTAATGCCCCCTCCTCCCGAAAGTTTTAACGATATCTATATTAGTTTGATTTTTACTTGTTGATCTTTTTCCGTTTATTTTTTAATAGTTTTATGTGTGTGCTCGGTATGCTTAGAAAATTTTTGTCTCGGAATTAAATTCGAATGGAGAAAACTGCGAGGCCCCGGAAGGCGCGAGACCTTTGGCGGTCGCCCGTTTTGCCCACCCCTTGCTATGCCTCTGATTTAGACTAGATAATATTTTATAAGCTTGAATTTGAAATTTTGAAACCGTTATTCAAAGAGATTTCAGTTGAGATATTCAAGTAAAGTTACTTTTAATCACAAGCACTTGGAGTGAATGGGAGAAGGGCAATTTCAAATCAGCATAGAGGCATCGGCGTGGAGTTTCATTCGGCTCTGTCATATTCAATAAACGATTTTCTGTTTGAAAGATCTCATTCGGCTATGTGACACCTCATTCGCCTGTTTCATTTTTTTCGTTTTAACAAGTTTTCGTTCAATTTTGAATTGTTCAAAAAATTTACATTTGTGGCGACTGAGAAATGGAACTCATTTTTTAGCCTACTTTCCCGTTAAAAATAAAAGAAAGACGAAAAAAGTATTAAAAGTAGCTTAATGCATCTAAAAAATATCGCCAAGTCCAAAAAATATCGCCAAGTTAAAAAATATCGCCAAGTCAAAAAAAATAAAAAGGTAAAATGAATATCGAAAAATTAAAATTTTGAAAGTAGGGTATTGAGATGGGGAATTTGTGTGTCGGTCGGTCGGTCGGTCGGTCGGTCGGTCGGTCGGTCGGTCTGTCTGTCCCCCCCTAATAACTTTTGAATGAACAGTCCGATTTGGACAAACTTTTTTTTGTTGGAAAGATCTCGGCGAGTACAGCTCATTCCCATATTTGATTTTTTGATTTGAACAATTTTTGGTTCAAATTTGAGCCGTTCAAACAACCGGTCCCGCGATACTAACTTTTTAATGAACAGTCCGATTTGAACAAACTTTTTTTTGTTGGAAAGAACTTTTCAAGGATACTTCATTCCCGTATTTACATTTCCGATTTGAACAATTTTTCGTTCAACATTGAACCGCTCAAGCAAGCTGTCACCCCTAATAACTTTTGAGTAAACAGTCCGAAAAAAAATGACTGACTGTGCAGACGATTTTTTGTTTATTTATTCATTTGTTTTATTGAATTTATTATTATTATTATTTTTGGCAGACGATTTTTTTTGTAACAAAAATGTTTCATTCACGAGGGCATTCTATTCTTTATTTATATTTAACAACTGGCAACGGATTAAAAGTGAAATTCGAGACATTTTATCAACGGACGAGTTTTTTTTTTCTTTTTTTTTTCTTTCTTTGATAAACTGTGTTTTGATGTACTTTGTACTTTTAATTTTTTTTTTGAAAACAATTGAGGAATTTTTCTACGGAAGAACTGTAACAGTTACATTCTTTAAAAGGTGCGACAAAACTTTATTTATTCATTTATTTACTTTTTATGTGTCTATTTCATCTGATGAGAGGGGTATATTTTGCTTTTAGAAATCAGCTTCAAGTGCTAAAGAGGTATGTTTGACATAATTTTCAGTTTCAGATAATCAAGAGAATATTGAACAGATGCTACAATGCCGATTTCGATGTACGGGAAAGTAGGCTCGTTTAGTTCTTGACAGAACTTCTTGTTAAAATATATTTTTACCCTTTGCAGTAAACCGTGCTTTGCGGCTTCCTTCAGTGCATTTCTAGCATGATTTTGCTTTTCCTTTCTGATTTATTCCGAACATGGAATCCTGAAAAATTAAGAGTTTTTCTCCTCAGTTTGAATAAACTTTAATAAAGGCTGAAGTAGCCACCAACGCGACGTGTGAGGAAGGGAGGTTTTTAAGAGGGGGGGGGGCATTTCTAGGAAATCCCTTTCTTGAAAACACGAAAATGTCTACTATAGGGCGTGACTTACTCATCAAATTTGCTGGCGTTGTCAGTTGTAGACGAAAAGCAGGAAACACGTTACAGGTTTCTACAACATTGACTTCATCGCTCATTTGGCGTACGGAAATAGTTTTTAATTCCCATCGTGGTCATTAATGGCGGCCAAGTGGTCTTGATTTTCAAGTTCGAACTTCCGAGCTGGAGCAACGGGGTTTCCCTATTGTTGCGCTTTGCACAATGGAGTTTGGAGATCGTGGCAGTTGGGATTCGTGTGGGTTGGGACGTACCCCTTATTTTCAACATTATGTTAGTAAATGAAATAAGATGGAAAATAAATACTTTAAGGGAGCCAATTACTGTCTTATTTGCCTTAGTATAGAATAGAAAGTAATGCACTGTTTTCACAAGTTTCGACGCTGGAAATGTACAGAGTGGTCCGCAAATAGGAGGCGGGCCTGTTTATTTTCAACATTATGATAGTTATTGTTGAATGTTTGTTATTCACAGTTACCTGAAAGTCTTTAGAGCTATAAACATCAGTAGGACACAAGCACACTCCATGTACCTCCCACTATATCTAGTTTAAGATGTTAGATGGGGCCCTGAAACAAGCTCTGTTTTTTTTTTTAAATCCACATCAGGAACTGAGCAATCCCCCAGCATCTCCAGTAGATGGATTTGGAATGGGAACTTGGAGGGCCCAATATTATGTGCATGATGTATATATTGTTGTTTTATTTCTTTTCAGGAGCATCGGCTTCAATCCGAGAGAGTCCGAAATGAATTCCATGCAACAGTGCAGAGATATGATACTCTGCAAAAGGTACAGTTTGAAAAGAATATAAAAACTATGACTTGCATGAGGTTTTCACTGTCTGAAAATTAAAGTTAAGCTATAAATCCTGTATTTGCCCCTTTTTTTCTTTTATTTATTACAATTCTTTTAGAATTTTATACCCCCCCCCCCTTCTTTTAACAAGTATCCCCTTTGATTTTATTTATTTTTTTAATTGACTATTTTTATAAAGTTATAGCTCTTTATTTACTGTCGTTTATTATTTTGAAAAGTGACTATATTTCTTTTTCATTCCTCTAAATAAAAGAAATAGAAAGTCCGAGTTGGTGAAGAAAACATGTTTTGACCTAAACTTAAAACAAAAATTATACATTTTTCAAAATACCAAAGAGATGGAGAGCCTGCTTTCTTCAGTGCATAGAATTGACTCTATGGGACTGTTGGTTGTAAAGCTCAAGTTAATTTATCTCTGAACAAAAGCTGGTATGTTGTAGACTTTAAAACACATGTGTATATATCCATTGAAAATTTCATTTTTTTATTTACTCATTTCCCCACCTTTTGAAACTGCATCAATAAAGGGGCATGTCCCTAAATTTCATTTTCATTCTAAAAATGATGTGAGTGAAACATAGTGTTTAATTTGAAATTTACAGTCTTTTAATCATAGTTTAGTATTTTAGTTATTTTGAAAAATTTTAGATTTTTATTCAATTTTTTCAGAAATTAAAATTTTATATCATAAATATGAAAGCTGATTTTTGAATTACTTGTTTGTAGGAGTGCTAATTGGTGTAAAATTTTGAAACTGTATTCTTTTACATGCTATAATGAATAACTAAATAAAAGAACTAATTGTTTCAACAAAATCCTAGCATATCTTCTCTTTTATAAATAAAATAGGGAAGCCAAATACTGATAACTAATCATAGCTATATAAAATCCTTCACTAAGAAAACTTGTAAAAACACTTTGCATAGAAGCTTTTAAAAAATTACATGACTCCCAAAATTACTACATGGAGGATTCCACCATGACATGTGGAACAACTGGGCTACATTTGTCTTCATGTTTTTATGCATGTCATCAGCATTCTGGCAACAGTCATTAAGTATGCACACAAAAAAAGAGCAATGAATTATAATTTACAGCTAGTTATTTGATGGTGTAAGTGAATTATGCGATTTAAAAGTTAAATGAATAAACTTACTATAAGAATTTATAAAATGGTTCTTCCTCTTTTTTAGAGCTATTTCTAAATTTAAATCAATAATGCCTCAAAACTCGAGTTTTTGAATTAGTGACTTTTACCTGAATGGGGTCGATGTATGCAAATTATTTAGGGTTAGTTAAAAATTTGCTGATCAAGTAAAAGTACTTCAATTACATAATAATTTTCTCCAATATCTTTTTTTAATGGTTAACTTTTAATTAAAGTCTACCTGTCAGGTCCAGAAAACATGTTTTCTTAGACTCTTTTTTTGTATCAAAATGTCATCCAACTCTGTTGTTATGTTCTGTTTTTGTACTTTTTTAGTTTTAAAAAGAAACATAGTAAGCCATTTTACAGAAAATCAGGTTCTTCGTCTGCATGTGACACATTTGTATTTCTTTCAATTGTATTATTTAAAAAAAGTAAACAAAAGTCTTGTGCCACACATGCGTGATTTCTTAAGCAAAAAAAAAAAAGTGAATTACACATTTTGAAATGAAATATAGAGCTATCACGCTTTCAAAACTAAATTTCTGTAAAATGGCTTACTATGCTTTTGGTAGAGCCCAAAAAAATAAAGCAATTAGAATAAAATTATTTTTAAAGCTGAAACTTTAAGAACAAATGTTCTGATTGCAGCAATTAGGTCCAAAAATGAAGCGAGCAGAGCTGCAGGGGCCGTCTTCTAGTAAAAATATCTGGGCTGTAGAAGAAGAGGAAGAGCAACAATCATTGCTTGATGCTGACCGAGTTCAGCAGCAGCAAAAGATGGAAGAGGAATTGGAGTTTGAGAAGGTGAATTTTGCATTTTACTGTTCTTGAATATGTTTTCTAATATTCATCCTACTTCCTGCTGAAGGTTATTTAATTTTCTTCTTCTTTAGGTTATTTGCTTGTAAAGTTGGCACTTTTTGCCAAAGATGGAAAAACCTAGTAAAAACCATTTTGGCAAGCATAGGTTTTTGCCTAGCAGTATTTGCCAAAGTGGTAAAAATGGATGTGCTTTATTTGTACTCTAAATGTCAATATGATCAGCATACTGACAGACAATATTTGCATCTCTATTTGAATTGTAATGATCAACACAGTTCAAGTAATGATGCAAATATTCATATTGTTGTTTTGAGACAACTTGAAGTCACATACGTAGTTCACTTTCAAGCAAAGCTTTGAATTGCAATGGGCTGATAATGACCTATATACTAGTTTAATGATTAAATTAAAACCATTAACAAAACTTATTCATTTTCAAAGTTTCTTTTTTTTTTTTTACTTTCAGTTTCGGTATATTTGGAATAAAATAGCTACATGGGAGGGGGGGGGGTAATTTAAACGTTTTCATAATTGTATTAAACTTTTTATGAGGATAAGTGTAATCTTTGATTATATGGTTACATCTTTCTCTCTTTTTATTTGTGTTTAACAAGCATGTCCTTTATACCTTAAATATAGTTTGACAAAACTTAAGCTTCTGAAAAGTGTTTTCAATTTTTGCTCATCAGTAAATTCTTAAACTTATCATAACGTGTTTTAACAGTGCTATTTTACATGATGCTAAAATATTTCAGGACTTGCTTTTGGAAAGAGAACAAAGGATTCGCCAAATCGAATCTGACATGCTTGATGTTAATCAAGTATTCAAAGATCTAGCTGCCATGGTTCATGAACAGGGCGATACCATCGGTGAGTCTAAGTTTTTGCACAAGCCATCAAACTGCAAAGTGCAACTTGCAAAGTGCTATTCAATGTTTCAACGTCCACCAAAATTTTAATAGTAACTGTGGTTGAGTCAGGAGTCATGTAATAAAAACAATGTACTGCCGAACAGATATAAATAAGCAAAATCACTCTTTGAGTGGGCTAAAATAACTTTCCCGTTACAAATAGTACTTTATTAGGATTTCATATAAGTTGTCACCTGAATGATGAAGTTATTTTATGTTTGGTTGTGCTTGCTACTCCATGTATTTCATTTTGTGGGAATGGTAGGAAAGGGCAATTTCCCATCTCAATTGGGAGGGTAGGGGAGCTCATTTCTTTTGTGATATTTTTGTATTATAATAGCAGCAGCATTTTCATTTTCTGTTTGTATGTAAATATTTGTATTGTACTCTTTTGTATGGAAAGAAGCTTAATTTTCTTATTGTAACAAAAATAGTGTTTTGTTTCTTTTTGGTCTATGAAAATATATAAAGAACCCTTGTTCTAGCATTAACAAAAATAAATAACACGGCAACTGTAGGAAATGATGAAATTGTTATTCATTTGAATTAGTACTGTTCAAAAATTATAACTGCAATGTTATGTTTTTTTTTTTTTTTTGTATTGAACTTTCTTTGTTGTTTCTAAACTGATTTCTAACTTATCAATGCAAATTACATTTAAAAAAATCTACTTTTCAAATAGTGTTCAACCTTGATTTTTTATTTTGCTTTCTTCTAATGCTACATTGTTTCATTACTTATTCGTATTGAATGACTTTTCATATGTGTGCATTTTCATTCTTTTTTCCAATAAAATACTGGCATCTGAGAGAGAGAGAGAGAATAAAACATTTCTCCTATTTTTCTAAATCCAAACAAATGCAGTCTCTGGATGTTGCAATGCGTTTACTTTACAGAAATTGAAGAATGCCCTAAGTTCAAAAAATTGTTTAAAAGAATGAGTGGTAGATGGTATGGACCAATCAGGTGGTGACTAAAAATTCCAGTCCTCTTAATCTCTAGCTCGAGAAACAGAACTGAAGAAAAATGTGTAATGACTCTTTTTCAAATTTACAAGTTTGATCCTGAGTATGTATAAAATTAATGGAGAGGTTTTATGAACTTTTGCTGTTTAACAAAAATGCATATCTTGTCTTTTTAAAAGAGACCAGAGTGCACCACTTGGGAAAAGTTGAAAAGTAGAAGTTGTTATTGTTGTCTTGTGCCAGCTAGGTTGGCAATTTGGGGTGCGCTGCTTCACTTTTCCAACTGTACCATATTTTGGTGTGAAGTCTGACTTCCACAGTACGTACATTTCATATGGACCCGTTTAAAAGGTAGGCAACCTTTCATATCACAACAACACATTCGCAAAAGGAAAAGACAAGCGCAGGAGAAAGAAAGTACATCCATGCCCGAGACAGCGTTTGAACAAAGAATTTCCTCATCCGAGACAGACTGCTCTGCCCTCACTTAACTTCACACTCCAGGGTCCTTCGTACCTGCCACAGCTCATGGCTTAACTGGCATGGGGCCCTGAAGAGCGCTCTGTTTTTTTTTATCTGGATCAGAAGCCAAGCAAAACTTTGGTCCAATATCCCCAGAGGTATTGATGCACTTGGAGGACTTTGTAACCACAAGCATTTTTAACATCCCCAAGTCACCATTAAAGAAGACGGTGGCCTTTTGATCAGCTAGTATCAAACCTGGGACCCTCCGGTTACGAGTGTGATACCTTACCGATCGAGTCACCACGGCCCACGACTTCTCTGACCACTGGACAAGGTGGCTGGCAAAAATAGGTGACTGTTGCAAAATAACGCTACAGCATTACCCATTTATTTTTTAATACAGTCAAATCTCATTCATTTGAACAGGCTTAAAACAAACTTTTTCTTATTCCTATCCTCCTGTTTGCTGTTTATTGTTCACAAGATAAATGTGTTTTGACAAGGCTCGACTGTAGTAGTAATAAATAATTAGCACATCAAATGCTATGCCATATTCCACTCAGGTCCCAGCTATTCAGCAAGCAATCCCTTTGGGGCATTTACACAGCAATGGTGGGGATGAAAATTCTGTCAACAGCCCATTCAAACCAGCCTCCCGATAACCGAAAGTGTAACTTGTTTGTAACTAGGAACTGCAGCGGCAATCAAATAGAGATTTTCAAAAAGGAAATAATAGCTTTGACACAAAATGTTCTTGATTTGTATTACATTTCAAGTTTTGTGTCTTTCCAGTTTTAAAAGCAGTAATTTGATTTATTTGTTGGTTTATCTATTGTATTTCTTAAACTAAGTCTAAAATATTAAAAACAAGTGAATGGCAGCTCAATTCTTGACTGAGAAATATGAAGGTTGAGAGAATCGGGTAACCTATGTGAAAGTTAATCTGTAACTTTTGCCGTGAGCTATAAAATTATTTGTGCATAATAAACTATACACTTTATTTAGTGGTTTTGATTTCCAAGTGAAGTTTTCAGTTTGTTTATAGAAGATTGTTTTCTTTCCCTTTTTAGGTAGCATAGAGCAAAACATAAATAACACTGCATATAATGTTGAAGAAGGCGCACAGCAGTTATCAAAAGCCAGTAGTTATCAGGTAATGTTTTACAATTTTTTAAGTTGTTACAAAATGCCAACATTTATCGTAAACTAGTATGATTTAAAATATAATTTTCTATCTTCCACCATTGAGCTTCATATTGATTATCTTTAGCCTGTAATTCATGCTTTAGACCTTATCCATTAATATGTTAGATATGTCAGTCTTGTATGGCAGCATTTTGATGTATATAAACAATTGATGGAAAAAAAAGAAAACAACAACAAACAAAAAATGACTCACATTGCTTTCCCCATAAAAACAAGGTACCAATCATTGTCTAAATGGTACAAGTTTTTTTATGCAAATACTTAGACTATTGAAAAAGCTATTGAAAACATTTCTTCGGACAAGCAAATTAATCGGTGCTAGCTGTCCAAATTAAAGAATAAGTTATCAACATATTAAGATTTCAAAAAGTAACAAAATCAAAAATTGGTCAGGTTGGTCTTAAAATGTGAGCTAAAGTAACATAAATTAGATTTTGCTAAAAATGGCTCTATAACCCAAGGGAAATGAAAACAAAAATCCAGAACTGTACACAACAGCATTAGGTTGCTGAGCTATAAACAGGGTGTCCGCGCATATGGAAAGTCAGGGAAAGTCATGGATTTCAAATATGATCGAAATTGGTCATGGAAAGTCATGGATTTCAGCGAAAAATGTCCAAAAGTCATGGAAACTGACTGTTTATCATGGATTTCAGCGCTCCGGACCGATTGAAATTTTTCCTGCGATCTCGGAAGAACGAAAACACTTCCGCCGTCATTCTACTTCGTTATTGGGTGCAATCTGATTTGTCAATTACAATTTCCAACAAGTTGCATTGTGTTGACCAATCAGATGAATTCTCAACGTTAAAACCGTGAGCGCCGAATTTTGTGTAACTGTGCATGTGCGCGGACTCCGTCATCTGATAAAATATGACCTTGAACGACAAAAAGATAGACTGGATGGTTTTTTTTATGGTTTTTTTCCCCAGCATAGGCAGATTTGCCTTTTACATTTGGTCTCCTCCCCCCCCTACCCGCTTCATTTGATTCCTTTTTCTTTTAAAACTTGTTTGAATCTTTTTCTTTCGAGGAGTTTTATGCAAAAGAAAAACAAATTAAAAAACGATGTTGAATTTTAAAGAATCGTGTAGGTAGGGGGGGGGGCAGGAACTCAACGAGTTCCGTTTTGAAGTCAGATTTCGCCTCACTCATATCAGGATCTAAACTTACAGTAAAATTTATGGACAGACAATTCATTGCTACATGAAAGTACGTTTGAGGACAAGCACGGTGGGGAGGAGGGTGTCGGTAGGAAAAGATCGTTTTTTGACCTCAAAAGCGAACGGACTTCTGTTGCTGTGAAACGCAGTCGCCATGTTGGTCATTTGCTTTGCAAGATAGAATATTAAGTGCATAATTTTCCAAAAACAAAGCAGAGTTCGTTTTTTTTTTTTTTTTTTTTTTTTTTTTTTTTAAAGTCATGGAAAATAGTTCGCAAAAGTCATGGAAAGTCAGGGAAAGTCATGGAATTGAAAAGTCCAGGTTGAGCAGATACCCTGTATAAACAATGCACCCAGGTGTTTATTGAACTTCGGATTAAATGTTAGGGTGTTCATAATTTAACTACAAGTTATAATTTTATTTATTTCTTTTGCCTTAATTAAACTCCATGTTTGGGCAAATGATTTTTTATGATTTTTTTTCTTTTTTGTGCACGATTTATCATTTTATTCACTGGAAGTGATTTGTGGGAATTGCTATTAAATCTAAATTATGTAATACAGTAAACTCCTGATAATCCGTGGAATATAGTGGCAGTGTAGCCGTGGATAAGTGAATACCAAGGATAATTCGAAACATATTTTTAAAAAACTATACTGCTGTGTACAATGACGAAAAATAATCAATAACACTACAACATGCATTTAAATCATAGATAAAACTATAACATTGAATGTACGAAAATTCTTTTGAAGCTAAAAACGAACAATAACACTCATACATTGGGGTGTCATTACCTTAGTCATTATGGTTTTTTGTATTCATTGTAATTTTCTCTTAGTAATAAGGATTTTTCACTGAATATTTAATTATTTGCCTGAGTTATTTGAGTTTATTTTCATCTATCATTCTGCTGTGATCAATAAGATTTCTCTTCATTTTGCCCTTTGTCATTAGAATTTTGTTCGTAGTCAATTAAATAGGTAAGGTGAAACTTTTCTTTTATATGTTGGAATACCAATGTAGTTTCTACTCTTTAACCACCAAATATTGGTGTAATTTTCTCACATGTGACACAAAAATCTTATGACCCATAAATATAAAAGTATAGTTGAAAATAAAATTAAAAACAGAAGAAAAAAAAATAAAAATTCTTAGCATTTATTATGAAGCATAACTAAGTAATATGAAATAAACAAATAAGTAGATTTTTATCTCAGCCAGCCTTTATTTCTTACCAGCCTTAATTTATTGGGTTGGCCTGCAATTCTATGTTTCCCCAGTAATGCTTACAAAGATAAAATGAGGAAACAACTGTTAGTAAACTAATGCTGAGCGACATAAAATAATATTTAATTCAATGAATACAAACTTGCATTGCAAAATTATCTCATTTGATTTGATACATATAATAGGTTTTATATCTTAAATGATACACCAGCCTTAAGCGATCAATGTAATGATAATAACAATATTTTCCATAGACGACCGACTTTCTATACATCACTCATGTTAAGCAAGCTAGCTCTCATTATTTTGCCATTTTCGGACACTGAAAATATTCATCACATCAAAAGTGTCACGCCTCAAGGCTTCAATTTTTCTGGGTGGGGCCCATGTGAGGAGCCGTTCTTGTTTTTTACTAATACCTTTTTGGAAACCACATAATTTTATTTATGACTACATTCTTCTATTGAAAACAGCAAATTTAGCTTCTAAAACTGCTGCTTTTCTTGGTCAAGTTCACCCAGTACAAAGTATCTCATAGTAGGCAGGCAACTTGTTAATTTTTTTTTTGGTTGTTATAAGATTTTTCTTTGTCACTAATATTTTCCCATTCCTTTTTTTTTTTGCAATTTCCCTCTTTATTATTAAGATTCATAGATTAATGCAATTGTTTGAGAATTTATCAAATTAATAACATACAAAAATTATTTATTTCTTGTTTATAAATTTGTTCATTGTAGTTTCTTGTTTGAAGAATTAAAGTAATTTTATTTAAGTCTTATTTTTTTGCCATCGGTTGATCAGAAATGTTTGACTGCTAGTAAATAAAACAAAATAATCATATTTTCCCATGCCAATTTAAAGTTCAGAAATTGAATTATTCCTAATAATGTCATATGAGCATTAACTGTGAAGATTATATTTTAATGTTTCATTCAGTTTTACCCACTGTATGAACTATTTGTTTTTATTCTATACACTTTCATACTGCATGTTATAGTAAGGATTGCAGAAAATTACATTAATTTACTGTTAGTAAAATTATTCATCATTGTGATTTAGTGAAGGTATACTTTAAAAATGAAACATTTAGAAAATATTTTTTCAGCTGATTAATCGGCAAACTTTTACCGATTATTAAAATCGGCAAAGTGGGCTATTGATCGGTACTGCCAATTAATTGGTGCATCCCTGGTGTTAACCTTATTGTTATATACATTTTTTTTCGTTTCAGAGAGCATATCGAACGAAGCTTTGTTGTTTGGTGGTTATATTGGTTGTTGTAGCAGCTGTCATAGCATTAGTAATTTATTTGTCTGTTAATTGATGTCCAGACTTCTTTTAAAAGATGCCAGGATTTGTGCAGATTCTTAATTAAATTTTGGGCCATTCTTACTATATATTTCATCTAAATTCCACCAAAATTCTTAACTTTTCTTGATATGTGTTTTTCTTTTTTTTTATTTTTTATCTTCACCCTGCCCACTTTTCTTTTGCTTACTAAGTACTTTTGAACTGTTGAACAAACACATTTTTTATGAAATGTATCTTCATCATTCATTTGATAATTTCCTAATTATTGTAATCTAACTGTCATAGGTCCTTATTTTCTATCAAAGTCCTTAAAGTTATTTTAATTTATTTAAGTTGAGAACTCAGAACGAATCCTGGATTTTATTTTTCATTTTTTATTTGATTGAATGTTGATAAATGTGTAAAATCTTACAAATATTATTTTTTAATATGAATATAGTCATGCATCTGTGATAAATTTGCACTTGGCATCTTGTTCTCTGTAAAGCACATTTTGCAAGAGACTGAATATTATTTACATCATTGATTTGAAAAATTAAAGAATAGCTTACATATGCTTAAACCTTCATAATGCTTTTGCTATGGATCTTTATAAACTTAATGGAAGCTCGCTAAACCAGATTTGCAATTCGGCAGAAATTGATAATAATTCCTGATACTCCTTCCTAAAACGTATTTGTTTTAATTGATAGTCCCATGTGATCTAGCGGTTGTAGCCGCTGTCTTTCACACAGACAATTAGAGCTCAATCTCTAACATGGGAACACCTAACCACTTTGCAATGGATTTTTTCAATCCTAAGGCTTTATGCTAATAATAGTTATTAAAGAAAAGTCTTTGTTTTAATGTACTCTTTTTTTTTTTTTCAAAACTATTTTTTCTTTTTTGAGTCAGATCCTATCTTTTATAAACTTACTCTTTTGTAGTGAAAAATCCAGTTACTTTTTAAAGTAGTGCATTTGCAATCTTAAAAATTTGCTTTAAATAATAATTTCAATTTAAGTGAGTTATTTGATACCTTTCGTTTTGAAATCACTAAATGTTTGTAAAAGTAATGAATTCTTACCTTCTGTTATTTGTTTGCTTGTGCATTTTTTTCCCCTGCTTCTTAGCTCTGCCTAGAATTTTGCTCAATTGATTGCTGACTGATTTACCATCAGTCATAATTAGGCTAGTTAAGAGGGAGGTTTACCGTACCCTGACAAATCAGCAGTGAAAGTCATTGTTATGTGAATATTTATCAAAGCTAAGTAAAAATAAATAATAATTTGGCATGAACCCCATTCTTAGTGCTTGTAAAACATATATCAATTACGTATTAGAATATAAAAGGCACATGTAGAGCTGTTTTCTATTTGTTTTGTGTCTTTAATTTTATTAGTTATAAATGTTAAAGGAGTGTTCTTACTATGTATCCCTTTTGCCTTTTTTAACTACACCCCCCCCCTTTCTCTTTATATGTTTAAGTCTTCACTTCTTTACAAATAGAAAATTTTATCGTATGCCTAACCGTAAAATATTGATCCATTTTCAAAAGTCAGTCACAACCAATTTTGCAATTTTATAAGCTATGTTTTTTATTTGATGAATGACACACTTCAATTTTATTTATAGAGTTACTAGCCTCTTTTGACAATGCCCTACAAAAAATTAAATTATAGATGTTATGAGTTTTAAATATTTGTTTAACTTTTCACAAAGTAATTTTAAACATGGTACAATAACGGAGAGAATGAAATAAAACTTTCTGACCGCGGTCACCATTATTAGTTTACTTATCTCCCGAAGAGTATTTTTTTTAAAACCCAAATTGGAGTTGAAATGTTTTTTTTTCTCAAGTTTCTAACCATTAGCATTCACTTCCATTATCATTTTATGTTTCTTTTTGAATGTTTTACACCAGTTGTGAGGTAAAGAGCAGTAAAGTATGAATGAATACTCTTCCTTCCTCACTTTGCCTCTTTCTGTTTTGTAGCACTGTCCATTTTCATAACCGAGAAATGTATTATGATGAAAAGGTGTCTTACTAAATCTAAATTCTAACTAATTGAGTTTTCATTTTTAAATACTGTTGTAACTCATCAGTTCTTTAAATGACTAGTTGATGTTTTACTGTTAATTATTTTATAGGCTGTTTTTTTTTACATCCCCTTTGACCTATTCTCCTGTAGTTAGATAAATACAAAGTACAAAATGAAACTAAAACAAAATTATTGTGGACAAGTTTGTTATAAATGTAATCAATAAATTTTTTCCATATTTTACACAGAAATTGTTTTGTGTTCATTTTGTTTGGTAACATGTACCTAAAAATTTTACTCTTATTTAAATTAACTGTTCTCCGTAAACTTTTGTGGCACAATAAGAGTCTAAAATGAATGACCCTTATTGCGTTCAATTGAGGTTACTGCCGAGTAGGGACAAGTTTTTGGCCATTTTAGATTAAAAATAGTCTGCACAGAATGAAAGTTTGTTCTATTAGTAAAAGCAGAAATAAATATATCAATATTTTTGTTTTTATTTAACTTTTTGTGCAATTAGTCAAATTTTACTTTTATCTCTCTCATTTTCCCCCCTTTATCTATTGCATAGACTCATAGGATATCAGCCAATTTGTAAACTGTTGATGTGTAGGAGAAAAAAGGTTAGTTAACTTTTGGATTTCAGTTTACCCATCAATTAAAAGAATCAATGTTAATACCATTTGATTTTAAGTCCACTATTAAGTTATTAGGTCCACTACACCTCCTATTTTAAAATTCTTTCATTTCCATTTATTTATTAGCTTATTATTATTTTTCTGTAAATAAAGATGGTGCATATAAAATATTAGTTTTGAAATAAAATTTTTTTTTTGTTTTTGAAAACTTTTATGTTGGGCATCACATTATATTATCATGAAAATCTGACACATCTGAAATTATTCGTAACAATAGCATTTTTGTTTTTTGTGCAGTACCATTATTAATTTTGGAATATTGATATTCCACTTGAAATCTTTAAAATTGTTTTTAAAGGGAAAAAAATTATACCACCCATGATTATCGACAAATATTTCTTTAATCATGTTGATCTATTAAATTTTGAGTTTAATTCATAAATGTAATTTTTTATTATCTCTACTTCTGAATAAATTACAACGTTATGCTTAACACAGTGTATTATTTCTGATACATGGTAATTATATTTGAAGCATTTTTAGTATGAAGCATGATCTAGACTAGGTAAAGCTCTTTTTATATGGTTTTAATAAATTTTATGAAAAATGTATTTGCATAACAAAATGTTGTATTTTTAGATATATCTAAACAATGTTACATAAAAATGTCAGCAGTACAATTGGCAAAACATTATTTTGTGCTCATGGAACATTATTAATTGTAATGTTCAACAGAAAAATTAATTTTATTGTGAAGCAAAGAATGAATTCATTTTTCAAAAATATCATTAAATATTTCGAACCAATTAGAAAATAATTGTGGAATTATTGCAGAAAATTGAACTTAATAAAATGTTTAAAATTGTATTTCTCTCTCTAAAGTTCTTTAAAAGGCTGTCTAGAAAAATATTTTTTGTGTCCCCCCCCCCCTGGCAGAAAAAAAAACAAATAAATAAAAAGAATTGAATTTGTTGCAGCTTTGAATTTATTACTGTTATTATTATTTTTGAAGCATTACTTTTCTGAATTTCTATGTTCTGTAGTTGGTTACTGCTGTTTCTGAAGGTTATAAATTCTGCATAAATTTCAGATTATATTCATTTAGATTTATCTATTATAAAAAAGGAACACTAATCAAACATAAGGAAATGCTAATCAATCGAAACTTTAAAAGTTATTCCGTAATGAATAAAGTAATAATCAAAAATAAAAATGCTGATTTGTATAAAAATACAAACTTATTGAAGTGTAAAAAAATGAAAATCATTAATGAGCAGTGTAAATTGTTCCTTTTCATTCATCTGTGAATGTGTCACATTTTGACCATAAATAATGTATGTGGAAAAAAACCATGCTAAAAGGTTTGTCAATAACAACATTAATTCACAAATAAATGTAAGACAGAAAAAAAAATAATTAGCTAATAATTTTACTTGGGGAAGACCTTTCAAATCCAAACTAAAAAACTTATAACCCCAATTCTAATTAGTTTAGGAGCTTCAAATAAATTATATCTTGTTCAGAAAATCAAAATTTTTAATGTATGAGTATGTCTTCACCACCAAAATTGAGTTAATATTTACTTTTGCTTATTCCACGTGACTCACTGTCTATTAATCATTTGGACTGAGAAATAAAAGTTCACAGCAAAGTGAAATCATATTTATGTATGAATGCTTTTGCTGAAAACACAATTGAGCATAATAATTTACCTTGGAATTTGGTAATTAATCTTGGATATAATTCAGTTGTCCAATGTTTTTATAAATTTTCATCTGTTTATCATCATACTTTTGCTACATATACCTTTTTTTAATCATTTTTGTTTTACTCCTATTAAATTTCTTAAACCACTCCATTAGCAGGGGATTGTTTAAACTGTATTGATCAGTATTGTATAAAATGGCTCGCATCGTATAAGTATGTATAGGAAGTGCTTGTAAAAAATTGCTTTCACAATGTCTAAAATTGTCTCAAAAGTTCCCATGGTTACTAAATGTGTGTGTATTCTATTATGAGCTTTATGTTGCATGAAATGTTATAAAATGTTATTATAATAAATCATTTTTATAGTTGCATATTTTTACAAATTGTTTTGTGTGGTCTGTTAAGCATTTGATTTTTAAAACTGTATAATTTTAGAAGAAAAGTAAAAGTTATCCTTTTTTACTTTGTGTTGATTTATTTATTCTTCGGTCTTAAAATTTGAATATCTTAATACTTTTATCTAGTTTATGTTTTCTTCAAGAACTGATGAAAGATAAGCAAATAATGGTTATGTTGGTATAGTAGATTGGACTAGTGTAGCTGGAATTTTCTGGAAGTTTGGGGAGGGGGTTGAGCTATATGTAACATACTACATTAGGCTTAGCAACATGTGTTACAATCAATTATTCTGACTTAGGTTGTAACAAATGTTTTATGGGGTAGGGGGGAAGCAAACATTACACGCATACGCATATCTATAGTGTACCTACAAACACACTATGGGTTACTTTGGATAATATTATGGGAAAAGATGAGGCGAGGAAGAAATTAATTCGAAACTGAATTTTCAAAAATTCGCTTCAAGGCGATTTCCAATGATAATAATGGGAGAGGGTTTGGGGGGATGGGAGGGACCTTTTTGTCAGTAGTTTTTAAGGATCCTCGATATGTTAGGGGAAAGAGGAATATTGGACTCTCCCCTGGATATTTTTTTCCTTTTGAAATTAAGAGTTCTAAAAACGCAACTGTAGGTCACCTTTGACACCGTTCGTAAGGGATGGGATTCGGGCTCTCTCCTTCAGAAACTTTTTGAAATTGAACTACCAAAAACACAATCGTATATCACTTTTTATGACATTAAAGGAAGGGATAAACTTCGAAAATCTTACGGCAAAATTTTTGAAATTAAAGTTTCAAAAGATCAAGTTTAGATCATTTGCTGTAATAATAGAAGAAAAAGTCCGGCAGTCTCCCTCTGTTATTTTTTGAATTCGAAATTCTAAAACCGAATTTATAGATTGTGGTTGCCGATGCGATGAAAAAAGCTTAAATGGACAACTTGGAAGAATTCATGGATCCTATCACTTTCTTTCACATTATTGAAAATGTCCTGTAATTGTGTTTTACCAAGGCTAAACGCTATCTAGTGTAGCCTTAGTTTTACAGACGAAGAAAGGTATCGAACATCCTCTCCTCTAACATCACCAAGATAGTCCAGAATGGAGTTTTTAAAGGTATAATTTGGGAAAAATTCCGGAGGCGAACCACCCGACCCTCTTCCATTTTTTTGCAGGAATATTTCTTAAGACTACAGCACAATTCTGGTGTCAGAGATTGTGGCTCTTTAAAAAGTTGTCCGGATTTTCAAGTTCGTTACATATATATATATATATATATATATATATATAAAATAACAGAATTGTAAGAAGAAAGACGAAGAGACCACACCAAAAGCCCATAGATGCGCAAAGCAGCTAAACTACAAAGCCAAGTATATAATAATACAAATAAAAATAATAATAATGAAATAGAAAATAGAAAATGGCATATTAGGAGAAGTGACAGGAGAAAAATTGAATCCAGAGCTCATCAGCCGTGGGGGATTCAAGAGTGGTCGAAAGACCAAAAAATTTTTAAATTAAACTATAAAGAGGATGTTTAAGCTCAAAATATGCAGTCTACAGATCTTCATTGGGCAAAAAGCACCAATGTGAGCCTGCAAACCGTACATTAGAACAAAAACCTAAAACTAAAAGCAGGGGTTTCGCCTCGACCGATTAGGAATAAATGAATTTTATTCCTAATCGGTCGAGGCGAAACCCCTGCTTTTAGTTTTAGGTTTTTGTTCTAATGTACGGTTTGCAGGCTCACATTGGTGCTTTTTGCCCAATGAAGATCTGTAGACTGCATATTTTGAACTTAAACATCCTCTTTATAGTTTAATTTTAAAATTTTTTGGTCTTTCGACCACTCTTGAATCCCCCACGGCTGATGAGCTCTGGATTCAACCTTTCTCCTTTCACTTCTCCTAATGTGCCATTTTCTATTTTCTATTTCATTATTATTATTTGTATTTGTATTATTATATATATATATATATATATATATATATATATATATACACACACACACATATACAAAGTGGGGAAAAATAAGGGGTTGTCCCCCCCCGTTTTTTTAACCTCGTGACGACTCTGGGTATAACCCCCCCCCCCTGAAACCATGAAAGCAACGGCTAGTTACGCTACTGCTGTCAAGTTTGACGATCCTTTGTAGCTAGTCTTCGTTAACTTCAGGCATTAACCAACAATTTTTAGTTGACTGAGCTTCAGCGCTTGAATTGAACTTTTATTAATCAGTAGTTATTCTCAAGTAACCAGAGCAACAAGGTTTTATGCAAGCCCGTCATCCCCGACTTTGGGAAATCAAAGTATTTACATGTAAGTTTGCGTGGTTTTTGTCATTTTTTGGTCAATTTACATTGCGTTATCCCCCTCCCCTGGAAAAATTCAAAATGATGGGCTTGGTTTCATGTATGCGAAGGGACTTGTTAAATGAGGGAACATTTAGACATGTGTGCATATTATCATTGCAAACTTGTTTCTTCCAAAGTTAGATTTGAAAAACTACTACTTTTGTGCGTAAAGATGGCAGTCTGTGAAATGATAAATTCATCGCATAAACAGTCAGGAAAAAATTAACTGACTTCATGATTAAGAAGTGAATAACTGGTGTATGAAGTAACAAAATTGAGTGTCCCACATAATGTCTGATCCATCGTGTGGCTGTGGAAGTGATGATCATTAAAATATTGGCATAGAAATCGAGTCCATCAGACACACAAAAAATAAGAGTATACATATCAATATATTTTTTCGCTAAGTTACACAAAAAAAAAAAAAAAGCGTATAGGCACTCAAAAATGAAAATGAGGAGCCAGAAATGTAAAAAATATTATGATAATATGATTTATACGTGATCTACTCGGCTTGATAGAGGGGCATGCCTAGAGTTTTAGCGGCCCTGTGCGAAATTTGTTTTCGTCAATGAATAATGTTTTTTCTCTATCTCTTCTTTACTAATAATAAAGCTGAAGGTTTGTCTTTCTTTCTTTCTGTCTGTCTGTCTGTAACGCGCGTAGCGCCAAAACCGTTCGGTCGATTTTCATGCCACTTGGTACAAAATTAGTTTGTAGCATGTAGTTTTGCACCTCGAAGCGATTTTTCGAAAATTCCATTTCGTTCTTTTTCTATTCGAATTCTTAGCGGAAATTCGATAAAATAGGGAAGAAATATTTCACACACATTTTCAAGTCTTATGTCATTCGAAAGCTTGAAATTTTCTGCATAAAATGAAGTTTTTTCGAAGTTTCTACGATCATCAGGAGAGCTGTAACAATTGTTTTTAGAATCCCGGAATTCAAGGCTTACCTTCAGTAAAGCAAGCCAAACGATTCTAAAATGGTTTTGCTCGAGAATAAAATTTGTTTGAAAAGATAGATGAAATGAATTATTTTATCAACGGAAATCAACTTTTCATGTTGTTACCATGGTTACGTGTTCATACTTATTTTTGTTTCGTTATTTTTCCAGCGTTGCCAGACGTAGTATTTTTGATACTACGGTAGTATTTTTTCGGCCCAAATAAGGAGCGTAGTATTTTTCTGGCAACCCTGTTTCCAATATACTAATGACTTAATTAAAAGATTTGGCGGATTTTTTTTTTCATTTTCATAGATTTCGCATTTCAGCAACATTGATTTTGGCAACGTTTGGAAACAGTAGTATTTTGTAATATTTTTTTAGAGGAGGCGTAGTATTTTTTTGTTTCAATTCTCTGGCAACCCTGTCTTTTTCCCGGTGAAAATGCTTTGGGACCTTACTTGGCGCGTTTTCGAAAAGTCACCAACTGGCGCGTTTTTGCGTGTCTCGCGGAATTGAAAGCTCCGAGAGAAACTACGCAAAATAGTCAGGGTTACCACGCTTGGCACGCCTATCGCCCATTTAGCGAGAAAAGGGTATCTAAAGCACAGATTAACCAAATATCGTATCAATTGCGTTATTGCATCGTTCTTTTTAAAGTGTTTCATTTCGGAAAATGTATTGTTTTGTTTTTAAAACTAGGAAAGGAAACTTTCTTCTTCTTTTAAACTTTGGTAAGATTTCTGTTGGTTTCTGTGAGCAACAAAATTGTTCTTATTTTCTCTTTTGGCTTATTTTTGTGCATCTCCCCTTGGGGTTGCATTCGAATGTTCCAAGGGGGTGTTTTACCCCTTTTATGGAGTAAATCAGTGTTCATTTCAATGCAGACAAAAGTGATATGAATTGGCACGACCACTTGGCGATATATCGCCAAGCTTTTGGTCGCCAAGTATTTGCCGCCAATTTGGCGACATATCGCCAAGTTGGCGAAAAAAATTGTTTTCTTTTTTTATTTGGACTCAATTTGGCGCTATTGGCGATATTTTGCGAAAAATCCACTGAATGATGTTAAAATCGGCGATATTTAGGGGATTAATCATTGTAAAACATTTTTTTTTGCATTGTTTCGTGGCAAACTAGGGATATAAATGTTTGAACTGTTATCTTGCTCACTCCAAGCACTATTTTAGCACTTAAGGCATCTACTAGGAAATTTACACATAAAAATAAGTAGCATGGGGTCCATACCAGATTTTTATATCATACTTTGAAGGAATTATAGTTGAATTACAACTAAAATAGAGCATTTTTTTTGCTATATCAATTATTTTACAAATGAACTTTTAATTTTATACCACGGGCAAAGCCGTGCGGGTACCGCTAGTATTTATATATTCTCTCCTTAAACATGACACATTTCAATTATTTCACTCCGCAACTCACACCCACCCCAGCACAGAAAAATTGGTATTTATTTTGACATTTTAATACAAAATTGAAAAATTACGTTAATTAAAAAAGAAAAAATCTGGTATGGACCCCACACTACTTCCTTTTATGTGTAAATTTCTAAGAAGTTGCCTTAAGTGTTAAAAAAAGTGCTTGGAGGGAGCAAGGTAACAATTCAAATATTTACTCCCCTAATCTGCCACGAAACAATGCAAAAAATATTTTACAATGGTTAATTTTCTAAATATTGCTGATTTTAATATCATTCAGCGAATTTTTCGCAAAATATCGCCAATAGCGCCAAGTTGAACCCAAATTCAAAAAATAATTTTTTCGCCAAATTTGTCGCCAACTTGGCGATATGTCGCCAAGTTGGCGTCAAACACTTGGCGACCAAAAGCTTGGCGACATATCGCCAAGTGGTCGCGCCAATTCATATCACTTGAGTCTGCATTGAAATTAACACTGATTTACCCCAAAAAAGGGGTAAAACACCCCTTGGGAACATTCAAATGCAACCACAAGGGGAGGTGCACAACTAGACCATCCTCAGAGCCTACATACCAAGCTAGAAGCTTCTACGGCATATAGTTTTTGAGTTATGCGACACACATACGCACATACATCCGCACATACGTACATACAGACGTCACGAGAAAACTCGTCGTAATTAACTCGGGGGTGGTTGAAAAGGATTGTTCGGCTGCTTATATGTTGGTAGGTACAAATGCACGTGCTGACAGGTCGAAAAAACTACGAAACATTCATTCGGGGGTGAGCAAAATCAAAATTTAGACTCAAATTTGAGTGATTTTTTTTTCGCGATCACAATACTTCCTTTACTACGTAAAAGGAAGTAAAAAGAAAAGAAAAGAAACAGGCACAACAAAACTAACCAAAAACAACAGTATTTATTTTGAAAATAGAAAAATCTAAAGACAAATAAATTACGATAGACATAAAAAAAATAGAAGATTACTTTTCCAGCTTTTTGAGTAGCAAATCGATCATTTGAGTTTGTAAAATCTAAAGAAATGCATAAATCAGTTTCAATCGATATTAGTTCTAGAGCATTAAGGCCAGCATTAGTCCATAGTTGATTTTTAAATACGTTTTAATTAATTTAATTAATGCGTTTTAATTCAATGTGAGAATGAACGTTCTACGGAGTTAACTGTTACGGGAATCGTTTGTAAAATTCATAAAACAATTACAGCATTTGATAAAACAGTTCAGAAACTGTTTTCAAATACATATTTAAGTGTATCTAGTGTTGAAGCTAAAGTTTCTGAAATGAAATTTTTAAGAACTTTTAACTCTAAATCTGTTCCATTCAAATCATCTAATTCTAAATTCAAGTTATTACAATTAGTTATTAAGTCATGCTCTTCCAAAATTTTAAATGCTGGAATATTGCAAAGAAATCCAAATTTCTTGTTGAAGTAAAAATTTATGCGATAATTTCTTTCTGGATTGTGAATTGACTCATCATTTGACTCGTTAGAAAGTTGTTTCTTAACAGTATTTCTACGAAGAGATGTCACAGGAGAAAAATTAATTTCATTAGTATTCATTTCGAATTTCAAAGCCAGTTTCTTTGAACTTTTAAAAATTAAGCGTTTTCTCTTTCAAATGAACGGCAGTATTTAAGTTTATAGCAGATAACTTTGCATTGCTTCGCTGATGTTTTTAATTTGCTCAAGCAAATTGTACCGAATATATGAAGTGGTGAGATATTTGAAACTTATAATATTCCTTGCTAGAGCTATTGCTTCAGTTTTGCATTTTGGCTCAGTTGCAGTTTCAGATATTTAAACTAAAACATCATAAATATCGGCAATTTGAAAATCTTCTGTCAGATAAAGGCTTAACAGTAAATTTTTTAACATGTTGCTTTAGAATGTCCCATCGCTGAGTAGAAGTAGAAAACAAGATTTATATTTGCTGAGTTGTGCCAAAAAATGATTTATGAAAATTGGCCATATCGCCAAGAGCAGTCTGTATTTTATGGATTTTGAAAATTCAAGAAAATTGTTTGAAAACAAAATAGTTTTTTCAAAGGTTTTTTTCCCCTCCCTACATACAAAAGTATTTTATTCTCTTGTAATATTTTAATAGCACCTAAATTTCAAAATATTTTAGCGGCACAGTTTGTCACGCGCTAAGCACGCCCTGCTTGACATTTGCTAAGGAACAATTACGTCTTTTGGAATAATATGGAAATGATTCAAGAAACGGAACTGAAGCTTGAAGCTAACTTTTATAATGTTAGTGGCAGGGGGTGAATATATTTTCTCTGTATAGCTGTAGCTTTCATGATTAATTTTATAAAAACAAAAAGTAGAAATGTAAGTATGTTGTTAGCCTCTATAAAGGAATCATGATTACTTATTTGTTATTTTTTAAAAATTAAACTGAAACTTATCTGTCAAATCGCAATACTTTTGCTTCATTTATTATTTTTGAGGTTTTAAAAATAAAAGAACGAAAGCGCAGGGTACCTACACGCATCTTCGTTTGATTTTAGTGAAAGTTTTTTTTTCTTCTTCTTTTTTCCGTATATGTTATTGGGAAGTAAAAAAAATCCACTGATGGTGGCGCCTCTGGCCTACTTCTGGATACGGCCCTATAGGTCACAGTTAAGGGCAGTAGTGAATTTACGATGTCGCAATTGCAAGAGGACCCGAAGGGAATTTAAAGCTGAAAAATGTTTTGCATAGTTATTGTGTGATAGACAAAGAGGCCTCAAAAAATGGCTTGCGGCTTGTTACTAAACCAGTAAATCGACTATTGAGTAAGGGGTGTTCTGGATTTAATTACTTTTACATAAATTAGGCTTGCACATAGCCAAATAGAACTTTCTTCCTTCAACAGTTATTTGCAACAGTACGAACTATACTTATTATACTTGCCTCTGAAAATTCGTCTGTTATTCATTTTTTAGAGACGGTAAGATCATTAATAAAGGCACACTGCTAAAGTTGTCACTTCCATATGCTTTTTTTTTATTACAGAAAGAATGTCGTCTAAGTTGCTGCCACCTTTGTTTATAGCTTCGCAATAAATGTAGATTATGCTAATTTAGATAGTGTGCTGATTAAAAGAGAGAGACATTTAATCTGAATACTATTACATTATAAGGGGTAGTAAGGAATTGGACCTTCAGGGGTGTTTAAAAATATAAATTTAACTTGAAAATGTTAGAAACTTTTATCAATTCAAAATTTCGTATAAAGATGAATAGTATGGAAGGAAAAAGATGATTGACATAATCCTATACTATAATACGAGAGATGTTTGCCAAGTCGAAAATCGCCCCAGAATTAATAAACTCCAGTAAACTTGGGGGTCTGGGGTTTTTGGCCACGGGGAATCGATTGGCGTCGGTTTTGAAGCGCTACGGTCGAACAGTTCAGAGTTACGGATAGGATTCATTAAAAGTTTGAGAAGATTTCTTACTACGCCATTTTCTTTATGATTACTCTTATTGTTATACTGTTTCATAGCAACCACGTTTTAACAATGGATTTCATATTTAATCACATCAGCGTAAATTTATGTTTTTATGGTATTTGGCAAATAATTTTTGGCAACATGTTAGAATTGTTATTAGTTTGAAATTTAAAACAGATCGATCAAAATGAAGTTAGAATTGAGTATGGGCAGCGGTAAGGCCCCTATATATACGAGCCGGCACATCAAGATTAAGTTTCACCACTTTGGATCCAGCGCGTGTTTGTGTGTTTGAGAGGTTGTCTTTTCTGGCCAGTAATCGCGTTTTGGTAATTTTTCACTGTGAGCAATTATTAGTGGCACGTGGATTTGGCAAAGCTTAGCAATGTGCCAAAACTTTTTTCTGGTAACCCTACTCCGCAACAATGAAAATTTGAAAGTAAAAGTTAAGGAATTGGATCCAAAGTGGTGAAACTTAATCTTGATGCGTCGGCCTGTTTATATAGCGGCTCTATAGGCAGCGGTAGAGCCGCTATATAGACAGGCCGACGTATCAAGCTTAAGTTTCACCACTTTGGATCCAACTTATTAACTTTCACTTTCATTTTTCATTGTTGAGGAATTAGGGTTACCAGAGCAAAGTTTCGGGACATTGCCAAGCTTTGTTAATTTACGTAAAAAGTTACCAAAAAGCGATAACTGGCCAGAAAAGACAATCCTCACAAACGCGCTGGATCCTAAGTGGTAATCTTGATGTGTCGGCTCGTCAAAATAGGGGCCTGAGGCCGCAGTTGTCCAATCGGTTAGTCGTCGGACTCGTAACCGGAGGGTCTCGGGTCGATCGAGCCGCCGATCAAAGATCCACCGCCTTCATTAATGGCTGCTGGGGGACGTTAAAAATGTTCGTGGTCACAAAATCCTCCAAGTGAAACGAAACCTCTGGGGTGTGCTGGGCCAAGGGTTTACTCGGCCCTTGGGCCTGGTTAAAAATGAACAGAGCGCTCTTCAAGGCCCAATCCAAGGTTAAAAAGCGAGTTGTGGTGTGTAGGGGGGGGGGGGGACCTGGAGTGTGAAGTGAAGTGAAAGTCAAAACCAACTGGAACCAAATGCGTACTGGAGAACAGAGACTCTGCATCCATTCGCATCAAATCCTCCCGCGCATGGGCGTCGCTGCCTTCTGAACATTGGGGGGGACTAATAATGGGGGACTAGGAAATAGTAGGAAAAATTCATGTTTTTTAAAAACATGTTTAGCCTTTGTAAAGACCAATGAACATTGCAATTTTCAAATAAGGACCACAAGGAGTTAATATTCTGACCCGTAGAGGGGAGAAAAAATTGGGGAGGGGGGTATGAAATTGCCGACCCCTCATTAATTTCAAACAGAGGGGGAAAACCTCATTAATTTCAAACCTACAGAATGGGTCCAACATATTTTCTAAGAGGGAAGTCATAACTAGATCAGAGAGTTGAGAATGTGTTCCTAATCGTAAGTATATTATTTACCCAGAAGTAAGGAGGTACGGTGGTTTCTCCCCCGGATATTTTTTGGAATTTGTGGTCTTAAAAATGCATTTTAAACGATCTTTGGTAATGTTATGGCCATGGGAGAATAGGTTCGAGTGCGCTCATCCGTCCATTTTTCGATATCGAAACGTTAAAAACTCCATTATTAACTCTGATTGTGCTATGGAAAGAGGGGATCTGGGTTTTTTTTCGAAATTGTATTGCTAAAAACGAAATTTTAGACTATCTTTGCAGATAATACGCAGATTAGAGATTCGAGTTCCCTCTTTTCAGAAAATTATCTCTGAAAAATGTATTCTAAACAATTTTTGGCCATGGTAGTAGTTGAAAGAGGTGCTTCTCTGGATATTTTTGGGTATTGAAATTTAAAAACACAAGTATGGATCATATCTGATTGTTTTAGAGAAAGGGAGGTCCGGAATTCTCCCCTGGAACTGTTTTTGAAAATGTAACTTTAAAAACGCAGTTTTAGACTATCTGCGTAGATGTTAGGAGAGTGGAGATTTAGGGCCCACCCTTGAACTTTTTCAAAATTGAAGGGTCATCTTTGATAATTTTAAGAGGACAGACAAATATTCGAAAAGCGTTATTTCAGTTGACTTTCAATGATAGGGCAGGAATTTTTAAAAACTCTCCGTCGGAAACAAAAGTTTAAAACCTTTAGAACGAAATATAGGACGATCTTAAACGTTGTTGACAAAAGACAGAGTGGGGAAGGGCGACGCCTCCTTTTTTAATGAGAGATATGTTTATTCAAGCTGAAGCAGCAAAATAAATAAACAAACAAAAAAAAGAGAGTTATACTCCCACATCTCACATTTTATACTCACGTTACAGTATTCAAAATTCATGCATTTGATCAATAACAATGCAAAAGCTTAACCCATTAATGCCTGACATTTTATTTTTCAACGATACTTTGTATACTGGTTACAAATAGTGTTTAATGGACAGGAAAAATAGTTAAAAAATTATCATGTAAAAAATAAATTTTTTATTTAAGAAAGAAAAATCGTCCCTAAAAAGGGACGCTAGGCACCAGAGGGTACATACTTTTTTACCAAAAATTTTTTTTCTGCCTACGATGTAATATTGAAAATGACAATTTAGAAGAAGAAATAAAAGCAGCAATTAACATAAACTGGGAAGTAGATTCAGAGAACAAGGAAATATTGGTGTTGTTGAGTGAAAGTCAGCAAAACATTTGTTCTGCAAACCTACGTATTGCATTTGCTGCATTCCGATAAGGTCTTTTACCTAAATGGGCACATCTTACCTGAGTCTTATTTAAAACAGTATAACAACTAGCCACATAAAACCTAACTCAACTCTCTTGAGCTCAATGCATGTTGTACAGCAGCTTTTAAAATAAAAATGAAGAGCGGCTACCACCATTTTTTAGAGTGGATCAAAAACTGGTAGTTCCCGATATTTGATGCATGGGATCTTTTTCCCTATGCAACGATTGTATTGAGCAACCATAAATATTTGGTTCATCAATTTCAATTACGTTCTTTTCACTGTTGGACAATCGCTTAGTCTTTACAATGGGATAAACTTCATGAAGATTCAATGCAATAGTTATGACATTGCTATTATTCCACCGAACCAACGTAATATTAATTTACCTGTCATCGACATTTATTCAAAACTTCCTCTCTTTTCTTTTTTGAACAACGTAACTTCAGTTCATGAGCATTTTTTAATCCGATTCTTGCACAAAGTCTTGCTGAGACAAATAATCACGTAGGAGCGCAAGAGAAGTAAATAAATTCTGACAGTAGAGATCAAAATTGGCATGCTCGGGGAATTCTGAAATTAAATCTGCAACCCCCCGCCCCCTTTCCCAAACAACAGACACATATGCAATCCTTGAATTCTTCATCAAGGTGAAATGCTAAGCTTCTGAAACAGCTTAGGGCTTCTTCAACAGTCAGACTAAACAATAATAAACACCTAAATGCATAATGGAAAAGTAATGAAATATAAGAAATAATTAGTGTTTTAAAGAATTACATTTTTAAAATTGCTTTCTTTCAAAATTTACCGTGAGTATTTTTTGTAATTAAAAAAAAAGAAGAGAAAATATTTAAGAACATTGTATAATTAAGTTTTTATATATTAATTAATTTAATTTAATTAGATTTTGAAAATAAAATAAGTTTTAAAAATGACAATTATTATCTGTTTTTCAGTCTAAAAACATTTACTAACTTATTTGATATAAATTATCGATTTCTAAGCAAGAAATCAGCAACGGTTAAACAATGTAGCCTTTGGTGCCTAGCGTCCCTTTTTAGGGACGTTCTTAAATTGCTATAAAATCCTAAAAAAACTTAAAATTTACAAAATTGCAAAAAAAGGTAAACTAAAACATCGATCAAAGTAGCACATATATCAAACACAGATAGATTTACTTGTTAATAACTTTAAAAACTTAGCTATTTGTTCTTGAGATTGCGAACGATGTAATTTTTGATAAAGATTATAATCAAATGGCTACAGATCACACTTTACAGCAGTTATGTGCTGCAATCTGTTAATACAGAATTGAAGCAATACCAAAGTAATAATTGAACACAATTATTTGATTGAAATGTTAATTTTTGGAAAATTCAGACACACTTTTCGGACCGTCCCTAAAAAGGGACGCTAGGCATTAATGGGTTAATTTAGTGCTTGAAGAAAAATTAATGTTTTTCATCCTGCTTTATCACGTCATAATTTTTACTTTTGATAAAAACAAATAATTAATGAAAACGATTAAATATAAGTTTTCAGGGAGAAGACTGTCTAAAAAGTTCTGACTTCTTAATATGCAGTGTAATATGCCAGGAAAAAATTCCCTTTATATTTATTCATCTAGCATTTTGATCTTCAACAATATGTGAGAAATCTTTCTAATATTATTTTTTTTTATTTAATTAATTTTTATTATTGTTTCTTACCCTCTCCTTCATAAAAGCATTTGTTTTGCTTCAATTGTGCCTTTGCTAAGAACGATGCTTTCACCTAATTTTGAAAGTTCCATTTTGAAATTTATATTTTTCAGTTAAAAACTAGGTTTGAAAATTTCAATTAAAAATAATTTGTATGAATAGTAACTTGCTTTTTTTAATGATAATTCAGTTCTTTTTACAAATTTTCATGGAAATGCAGCGATAAAATATTTTGTCGGTCCCAACTTTATAAAAAGAATTTAGTTATCCAAATAATATTCAACTAAACAAGCCTTATTATTTCATCACTTAAAAGATAAAACAGAATATTTTTCACGTAAATTGTTTCTTAGTTATTTGAAAATATAATTCTAACTTAGAATAAAAATTGCTAATATTGCTAATATTGAACATTTTCTTTGCAACTCAAATTTCATAAAAATGTATATCAATTAGTAACTGCAAAAATAAGAAAAATTAGTAAGCAAACACGAAAATACAGGTAATTTTCTCTTGTTGTGTATTATTGAACTTGCTCAAAAATTTAAATTACTTCGATAAAAAATAAGGATCTTAATGCTGATTAGTATATACTCATCGAAAATATTCCAATCAAATATCTTGTAATGTTCATTGTAAATAAATACGAATAAGCATTTCAGCTAAAAATCAGTTTAGTATAAAACTCTATATAAAGTCTACATATGTTAGGGGAGTATCATTAAAGGGCACACAAGGACGGATACAAGGGAGGGGCGATGGAAGCGATCGCCCCCTTTTTTGAGGACCTCTCCACCGGTAGTTTTTCTCTCGCGATGCTGAAACTCAAAAAAACTTTTTAGACAAGTTTTAAATGTTGGAGGAAGAAGGTTTGGGCCTTTCCCCCAGAAATATTTCGGAATTCAAGTCCGAAATTTTTGTGATTAATATTTGAACCAGTATACATAATAAAAGTAAGTTATAAAGACCAATTGCCCTTCCCTTGAAAATTTCTAGATTCGCCCTTGTGGGCACATTAGTATTTCCTTCTATGCATAAGCAATTTGTGATACTGATGTCTTAAAAATCGCTCCGTGCTCACTCTTACCCAGGGCCGCCGCTACCAGCGATGGGGGCCGGTACCAATTTTAATGCCGGCCCCCCATGCACCCCTCCCCCCGTGAAAAAAAAAGCGAAAAAAAAAATTTTTTTTTTTCGGAAATACTTTTTTTTTGTTACGAAAGTGTGCACCTGATTTTATTTTCACGTTATTTGTGTCGCCAGAAGGTTTTAAAAAGCGATGCAATTTCCTTTGCGCAAGCGTGTTTCATTCATTAGTGTTTGTACTAGCAATTGTTTCATATTGAGAATCGGCAATGGAAAGCGAGATTTTTTTTTTTTTTTGAGGAAATTATTGACACTAAAACGGGAAAAACATGTTCATAACCTTACGGGCCCCCCAAAGCTCCAGGCCCGGTACTAAAGGTTCAATATCCCCCCCCCCCCAAACGGCGGCTCTGCTCTTACCGTTAAAGGTATATGAAGTTAACAAGAAATTTTGTAATATCTTTTTTATGTTATAACAAAAACAATAAAATGAGTAAAACTTACATGATATCTTTCCTCCAAATGTGATACTCTTTAGTGCCGTACTAGACCGATGCACTATGCTTTACGAAAGAATTCGCTTTTCACGAAGGAAGATCCTTCTCTAGCAGTTCTTCAAAACAAAAAAAAATTCTTGCTCACACCATGTCGCTAAACACGTGGACACATTAGTGCCCCTCTTGAAGACCCTTCCGCTCTGGGGGATCTACGGATGATCAGAGAGGGATTTTTTAGTGCCCATTGTAATGCAGCTGGACAGTGTCTTCTTTCCTCGTTAAGAAGAGTGCAATAAAAGAGGGTGGTCTTATCTGGGACAGAATCATGAGAAGTATTTGAAATGGGGAAAAGTGCACAAAAGGAAATTTATTTCTTAGATAGCAAGCTGTCACGTTTCCTAATTTTTAAGCCACGTTCTCAAAGGAGCTAATTCTAATATAATTTGTTTTTCCAAAAGAAAATATCCACACTTTTCTAGTGTCGTATATTCGGCGTTGTAATATATTGAATGAAAATCTTGAGGGGGACATTTTTCTGTTTGGTTCAAGAATACAAACCCCAAGGTCTATTTATTATTTCCAATGCCCCGTCGAGTAGGTGGGTGGTCGGAAAAAGGGAAAGTGTCAATTGTGGAATGGAGGGATTGGATCTTCTTATTTCCATGTTTTAACGGGTTTTGTTACTAGAAGAAAAATAATTGCTCTGGTAAGGATGGCATAAAACGCAAAAAGCCCACAGTAGGAAACTGATTAATTCACAGATGGTTCATCAAGTGCAATATAGAGACGGAAGTTTTTATAATTTTAGTTCGGGCTGTAATTCTAATTTAATTTTCATACACAAATGATACCTAGCTCTGACCTTTTTTTTTTCCTCAAGTGTAAGAATTCCAAAACATTGAGAGGAACTTTTCCACAGTTCAAAATATTGGGGGGGACATGTCCCCCTCGTCCCCCCCGCCAACGACGCCCGTGCTCCCGCGCCTTCGGCGCCAAATGAAACTAAATTAGGTGTGATTTTACGGTGAGCATGGATTAAATAGGGTTGTGTTTTTTTAAATAAATTACGGCTGTTTTGAATGCGTAATTGCAACCAAAGGCTCAAAAATGCTTTTCATGTTTATCTAAATAAGTACTTCGCACTTTAGAAAAAAACACGAGTTTACAAACCTCTTTTTTTTTTTTTTTTTTAACCGACCGGGCTCGGTTCTCTGGTACACGTTAGGGGTAATACGAGGAATGGTTGCCAAGTCGAAAATCGCCCCAGAATTAATTAACTCCGGTAAACTTGGGAGTCTGGGGTTTTTGGCCACGAGGATTCACGAGGCTTGGTTTTTCTAAATAAATTTGTCAAAAATATTGAACTTCAACACACTACAATCTTTACACTGCTCACTTTGTACCATTTCTTTAATTGTATAGTTTTTTTATTATCAATTACATTTTATTTCCTATGACTTTTCAAACTTAATCTTTATATAGAATAGTTCCCTTTCCAAACTCTAACTTTGTTTAGAATAGTTTACAATGGAGCACTTTAACCGGTTATCTTTTCACCATTGGTTTCACAAATTTTCTTATGGGATGTATTGTTTTGATAAATCACAATTGAAAATTTAAATCTTCGAGTTAGCTTCGATACCTGTTTTCCTCGAGCGGAGCTCGGTCACCCGCTGGTTCTACTAAAATCATTATAAGGCAGGGATTCAAGTGAAACAGGCCATCGCAAATTACAATCGCTACTGGAAATGAATTACATTAGAACATTTCGTGATAAAAACATCGTGACGTCAGCGTGACGTTTGCCTATGAAAAACGAGCTAGATAAAACGTCACAGTCTACTTGGCGAATAAGAGGAGATCGCTGAGTGCTTGTGAGCTCTTATTGGCCCCACCCGTAGTGACGTCATGCCAAGTTAAGTTGATGATAATGTAATTCATTTCCAGTAGCGATTGGAATTCGAAGCGATCGCAGTGCTGTTTCACTTGAATCCCTGCCTTAGTTTCACTAAAAAAATGTAAAAAAAAATGTTGATAACAGGGAAAAGGGACAATAAGGAATTTGAGCTATATTTTGGACCTTAAACTTGTCTGAAATTAACTCATTTTATACAAATAAAAATGAAAAAGTGTAGTAAGCATCTTCTTATGTCAAAAAAGTTTTAAACACAAACATGAATTACTTAAAGAAAAAGTTATTTTTAAACAAAGTTAAAAAAAATATGGTAAGAATGTCTCAGATATAGAATCGAGAGTACATTCGACACTGTATTAGATAGTTTACGACGATCAACATGAGAAAGGACTAAGCCATTTGAAAAATGATATCAGTAAATCCAAATTACAAAATTTGTGCCGAAATTGCATTAATTTACGACAGTAATACCTGACTTTTTTCTGCTGCCGCACCTCGTTTTAAAATCGTTTTGCGGGCCAGAACACATATAAAATTTCAAAATACTTTGTTATTCTCTAAATAACATGGGAAATTATAGAGCAGGAAAGAAAATTATAAACCAATGGTTGTTGTTATCATTACTTGATTCTTATTTTGTTAAATGCATGTTTTTCAGAAACATATTTGTGAGCATTTGGCTCTAAGTTTGCGACATTGGGCTAAAGCTCCTATGAAGACAGCAATTTTCCCCGAATTTAGACCTGTAAGTCTAGAATTGCTATAACTGAGCTACAGACAAATAACCTCATATACGTGCTGAGCATATCTTAGCTCTGGTAGCTAAAGTTATTTTAAACTAACCATCGAAAGGCCCGTTGACTTGATTTTGAAAAAATGAAGATTTTCTTGCTAAGACATAAAGCTACAAATCACCTTTTGGAGTAATTTGCAATGAGTGGTAAAGCGTTGAAGTTGTGTGCATATATTTTTAATGCACTGTGGAAAATACATTAATTATTTTAAGTTTCGTCTTTATGTGGTAAAACAAATTTAAAACACAACGAAGCATTTTCTCCCAAATGCTCGTTTTGTATTACTGTCCAAAACCTTTGACAAGTTGAACAACTGCAAACTGAATCAATCATAATTATACTCCACAAATGCGATCACAATGCTTTTAATTCATGCTTCTCAACTCGGAAGTAGCGACTATCTAACATAATCAACAGCTGACTATATATAAGGAAGAAATATTTATTTCACAAAATTCAACACAAGTTGCCGTTGAAGCAAACAGAGCAAATACTTGGGTGGGGTAGAGTAAAACGCGAGGATCGTGTCCAGTTACTACTTGTCCTCATCTTCGGAGATTCCGTTGCTGTCTATGAGGGCCAGGATCCTTATGTCCGGTTTGGGGATCATGTCAAGATCGTAGAGGTAGGATGCATCTGGAGGCGGGGGAAGGTTCTCGCTCCTCTTGCCGAACCTCATGGGTATCCTGGTGTTGCACATCCGGCATTCGTCACTGCCTCTGTTGCCACCGCCGCACACCATCGCACATCGGTTTTCGTTCCTGGCGAAGCGGGACCCCTCCACTAAGGTACAGAGAACGGCAAGAGAGAAGAAGAAACACAAATGCATTGCGAAGATCTTGTTCCTGCAAGACAATGAAAAATCTGGTCAAAGGCAGAATTGGAAGTTTTGCTGTGAAACAGCTATTAACAACAAATGGTATTTGTGGACGCAATCGCGCTTGAAGCCACTACTCAACTATGCACCAAGCTTTTCTAATGGATAGCATGGTGGCACTGCCAGCGTCATTGTGGCACCCCCAGCTTCACCATATCCTGCTGAAACGGAAGGAGAGGAAACTTGGCAGCGGTCAAGAAATGTCGCACATAAATGAGTAGTGTAACACAAAGGTACTGCGATACCACGTACCAGATTAGGACCGGATACAGCAGTATCCAATAGTTACAGCACATTGTAATGCAAGAAATATGTAAATGTTTCATTATTTTTCTTAGCATTTGTAATTAGTTACCCAAATGTGGTCAGTTTAGTAAATGTTTAAGTTTATGCATTCCCTCCATATTATAATCTTCGAAGAGTTATAATTAGTAGAACATTTTCTAAAAAATTGTCTCTTGTCAGAGTTATTCAATAATTACAGAGGTAAACTGACCTGGAGAAAAAAGACTATTTCTACAAAGAAAGAATTTTTATTCAATAATTACAGAGGTAAACTGACCTGGAGAAAAAAGACTATTTCTACAAAGAAAGAATTTTCCTAACTCTCTTGATTTTCCTAACTTCTAACTCTTTGTCTTGGTGCCGGAGGCAATTTCCCAGAAATTTCTGGGCATCCTCGTTATCCTTGCACTTCTTCCCACGTAGTGCTTCTTTCAATGGACCAAACAGAAATGAAAATTCGAGAGGGTGCTAAATCCGAGTTATAAGAGGTATGAAGCAATACCTCCCAGCCCATTGTGTCAATGAACAGGGACGTACTTTATCAAAAGTAATGAGTTGAAAGTTTTGATTTGTTAAATCAAAATAGCACACTACTTCAAATGCTGAACCTGTATCTCGGAGTCAGACTGAAAGTGACGTGAGTCATTCTAAAGTAGTTGCAAGCAATTGAAGATTTTGTAAAAACATTTGCAAAAAATAAGGACGAGTAAATTTTGACTTCAAGAGAAGGCTTTGTATTTAAACATTTTTTACAAATTATTATTATGCACCAACTTCTACGAACAGTTTTAATTTGTTTCAGAGTTACTTCAAATGACTTACATGATTGTCATTTTAAAATTTTTAATAGGTTTATCGAATTAAAGTCAAATACATGGTGACGAATTTTGCAAATACTTATTTTTGTTATGTTTTATGTATTTAATTTGTTGTAATTTTTCTGGATTTGGCCGGTTTTGAAAATTACACTTAAAATGTATTGCAGAGAAATATCTTTCATTCTGCACAATACATGAACGAGACAACACTGACCAATATTCCGCAAGAAATTAAGGGAAAGGAGCTGTGACAGACTAGTACTTTTCATGAGAAGAGTGATACAACTCCTCAACGTATTGATGTATTATTTTTTAACTAAAGCGTTTTATCGGCACAAGACTTGCATTATTAGCTAAATATTGTTTGGTTTATTTTTAAAAATGCGAAATTTATTTGAAAAATTATGAGTATTGGGAGCAAGAACGCGACAGCTCCAAAGCATGGCAATTAACAACACAGAGTTAACATTACGTTTTACTGAAATGCCATTGAAATTAGTTTCTTAGAAGCGAATCTTGAAATATCATTAAATATAAAGCCAAAATCTTTAAAAACGAATTTTCAAAACAGTTTTGTGATATTCTTGAAAGTTTTTAAAATGTGGATCTTTCCCCTTTTTCGTTCTAGATCTTCCATTTTCGTTATCAGAATTTAATTTTGAATTTAAAGAAGGAAACCGAACTGAAGGAACGCCCCTTACTGTTTCTTACTCCACTGTTTCCACATCAAAAGGACTTCTGATTAGAGCTTTCCCCTGTCATTTTCATTTTCGAACGTTTGTCGAAATTAGGAGCCACCTCTTACACGAAATGAATCATTTTTTTCATCGGGCGAATGTGTAGAAAGCAAAACAAAAAACTAAACACTGCCTCGAAAGATTTCTTCATCCTTTTGTCTGATCATTGCAAAATTTAATTCCAGTAAATTGTTAAAATTTTACTCCTTCACTAAAATCAACCATCGTCCAAGTATATAAGTATCTTCTTAACAAGCTGTCCAATTGCGGAATAAAGAATGAAAGGCAAAGTCTTCAATTCCAAAGGGGGAAAAAAAAAAGACTTCTCGAATTCAAATTATGTTTTTCGCAATAACGAATTACGACGAGTGTGTGCCTTATGTCCGAGAGCACATAAATCTCAACTTTGCTCCCTACCCTTAATGTCCTCTTGGCTCAGTGGATTAACTACTGGATCACCATCATGATTGTCCGTGGTTCAAGAGGGCCACACCTCCGTAAGCCACACATGGGTTTCCCGGCAATTCAACAGATGGCGCCACCTACCCCCATTTCGTACCACCAGTTCCTTCATGATGGAAGAGTAGAGGTTGGTGGACGCGTGAGGTTGGCTAATTGCCAATCAGAAAAGGAACCGCCTGGCAAATGAGGTCCAAACAGAAAACATATAGCAATTAGTCATTGCTCAAAAAGCACATTTCCCTCTTCATGTGTTCATCTGCGAGCATATACATAGATTATTTCAGCCCTTATATGAATTGCATTAAATTTTATTTCTTTTATTGTTCTAAAATTGAAGAGACGCGAAACACAAGCTCATGAACACATTCAATGCCATCCCTATAGTGCGTTGCTCCGATCGGTTGAGCTATGAGCTTGAAATTGTTCACCTTTTTCGGTGCGGGGGGGGGGGGGGGAGAGGGGCGGGTGATGAAAAAGGAACGTGTTAATGGCACGTATTTGAGTTGGAATACTTTTGAAAAAATACTGCTAAAGTAACCCAATTTAACTCAACGCTTGTTTCAACCCCAGTTATCCTTTCCTACCCAGCAAAAAAAAAAAAAAAAAAAATCTGCTGAAAAGCTTTTAAAAATCTGAAAAAAGTTAAAGCATATTTGGAACATGCTTCAAAAACCGGCAGAATATTAATAAAAAATCTGGATTTTCTGCAGATTATATTGGAGACAAAATAGACTTTTCCTGTCGTCTAAAAAGCTGCAGAAATCTTTTAAAAAACTTAAAAAAAAAAAAAAACTTTTTTTCACTTTTTCTGCAGATGATTTTTAGCTGGGTATCATCCCACGCTTTAAAACTTTCAGCCCCTTGGGTAATATATATTTTCCTAATGCAACGATAAACATTGAAATTCTTTTTATACTCAACTTAAAGTCGAAATTTTGTTATTGTTCACTGTCTTTACGAAAAAGAAAAAAAAACCAAAATATCAGTTTGACTAAACTGAAAAATCAGCGTAAGTAAAGCAAAAATGTCCACAAAATCCCTGCTAATAGCTGTTTCGAGACTAAAGGGAAGCCTCTTCATCAATGCAATAAGTGCTCAACTTACGAAAAGTAAGTAGGGATTGAAAGGATTAACTGAAAAGACACCGGTATGTATAGTACTAAATGAGGAGCATTAAAAGCTGACAACAAAGAACACAAGACCTGCCGGACACCATGTCTTGTTGTCAGAAAAGTCGGACTGTGGATGGGGAGGCTCCGGGCTCAAATACCGGTCCGGGCATGGATGCATTTCCTCTCTCATGTCCTTTCCGTGTGTTATGTGTTGTTGCGGTGTGAATCTTTTTACCTGCCCTATAAACGGGACCTTATATCATGTGTGAACTGTGGAAGTTGAACTTCAATCCAAATTATGGTACAGTTGGAAAATTGAAGCAGCGCACCTCGAATTGTCAGCTAGGCTGGCACTAGACAACAACCACACAAGACATGCGAATGAGTGGTTAAATAGAATCAAACATGATTCTATTGGAAATCAACTTTGATTGTGAAGATTACAACATTACAACACTCAGCTGATATACAGGGTGTCCACTCCAATCGTGGACCAATAGCTAATTTCTAAACCGTTAGAGATACGCATATAGTTTATTTAGGAAAAAATCTCCAAATTATGAAAGGAATTTTGGGTCTATTCAATGTTTTTCAAAAAATCAAATTTTGAAAGAGTTACGAAATTTAAATTTTTATACAGCCCCCCAGTCCTATCAATCATATTTAGTAAAACATTCTTAACACTGTAACGTTTAAAACTAAAAAAAAATCACTCCTCTACCACAAAAATTGACCGAGTTATGACGTTTTGAAAAATCAAGATTTTGCATTATTTCATGACGTCATCGAACGATTGCTTAAGGGACCGTATGCGAAATCTTTCAAAATCTTTATTTTTCAAAACGTCATAACTCGGTCAATTTTTGTCGTAGAAGAGTGATTTTTTTTTAGTTTTAAACGTTACAGTGTCAAGAATGTTTTACTAAATATGATTGATAGGACTGGGGGGCTGTATAAAAATTTAAATTTCGTAACTCTTTCAAAATTTGATTTTTTGAAAAATATTGAATTGACCCAAAATTCCTTTCCTAATTTGGAGATTTTTTCCTAAATAAACTCTATGCTTATCTGTAACGGTTTAGAAATTAGCTATTGGTCCACGATTGGAGTGGACACCCTGTATATGAATGTCATTAGGCCAAGCAATTATCAATAAACGTCTCTTATTTTTTTTCCTCCTTTTTCCCCCCGCTCTCTTTTTCTTTCTTTTATTATTAAGAATTCTTTTCTTTCTTTTTCTTATTATTAATTCTTTTTATTATTATTATTATTATTATTATTATTATTATTATTATTATTATTATTATTATTATTATTATTATTATTATTATTATTATTATTATTATTATTATTATTATTATTATTATTTTGTGTGTTTTGAATTATTATGGTTTTAAATAAAACATTGCGAGCACAACGAAAATTAAGAAACAAAGAAACATGCTAAATTTTGAGTTTTACCAATCACGTTGAATAAGAATGTGCGGGGGAAGAAAATGACTTTTTTTCGCATTTCTAATTAATTCTTCTCAGCTAATCAGCAACTGTACTGCTAAGTTGCCTTTTTTCTTGTTGAGTACAGCACATTTGTGCAACCATTAGCGAATGAGATAGACAGGAAAGATTCTCCTTCTAAAAGGCCATTCAGTATTCAGAGGGGAATGTTCGGTTGGAATCACCTGTTCGTTTGCAATTCGCAGTGAGAAGAAACCTGCCCATTGATTTATTGATCGCGATGATTAAATTTCCTGCGAAGATTTTAATTTCGGAACTCTTACGAGATGGGGTCTTGCGAGCGTCTAAAAGCGATCAACAAGTGTGAGGATGAAAGATAAAACATGCTGCTGCAAAGGTCGCCCCTAAAGTACTGCTTTTAAGAAAATATTAAACCCGTTGAACTTAAACATGTAAAAATTATTTAAATGACCTAAGGGGAAAGATTCAGTTTCGATCATCTCTTTTCGCACCATTTCTGCAACTGTTGACGAACAGAATTTTCCTATTCGATATGATTTTCAAATGAGAAAGTATTAATATGTAAATGAAGGGTCAGGGGGAAAAACCACGGTAGTCCACTTTTTGTTGAATTTAAACTGATGCTACCACCTGTTAGAAAAATAAGTGTAATTTCGTTTAGTATATGCAATATTCGTGAAAAAACACTGTAGTCCATGTATTATTGTCATTTTAGAACAAGTATACTGGGGAAGTTTATGAGTTCGTAAAGTTTAAATTTCGTTTTTCTCAAAATGAATCAAATGTGACTACCGTGGTTTTTCCCCCTGACCCTTCAAATATTTTTAGATAAGTTTTGTGTCCGAAAGAAACAGAGGCATTACAATCTATATAACAGTTAAACAATGACCAATAGTAAACTTTGCATTCAATTTTACCCTTCAGTATAGTTGAGGCTGATACTTGAGTTTTAATCATTCTTCGCACTCAAACCAAAATAACAGCATACCAAGGGTGAAAGAGCTAAACTTCTACTATTTATCCCTAAATTAGCTATAGTCGTCTAGTTGAAGGTCAATCGGCACCGCAACCATATTTCCAGGCTTCCATATTCTACTCTCAGATTCCAAATGGTACCGCCTGTTTACCATAAGGCCCTAAACGACATCTCCTTTGTCACTTTCCGCATCAATTTAACAGCGCTATATTGTAATTAACATCATTTATTAATCTGTTATGGATGCTTTATCTTGCAAAGTTTTCGTCTTTTTCACTCACATGTTTATGGTCTGGTAAGCGGTGTATTCTGTTTGACATCAGTGATTCATGTTCGAAGATTTTCTCATTGTTTTTGTTTTGACCCAATTCTGAGAATCTATTGGGATTTAGAGGACAGAAAATATTCAAGAAAAAAAGAGTATTGTTAAAAAAAATATTTTAACTCTTTTCTACTAAACAGTGAAACATACTCAGAAAAATGTTAAATGTGTCCTAACGTCATTCATTGATTGGTATGTTGCATCTGAGTATATTTCAGAATTTTACAGATCTTAAAGGAACTCTCCAGAAATTAAAAGACAGAACATTTAATCTAAATCAATGACGGTTTGCTGTTTTTCCAGTTTTCATACACCCTTAAGTATCCCTTATAAAGACGAAAACTGGTATTGGCTAATATTTCCACATTTCTTTGAAAAGTTTACGGAAAAAGGAAACAGACCTCAGATCATCCCATAAGTTATTCGTAAAGAGTGAGAAAACAATCTGAGATGATTGAAAAGCATTCATCAGAAAACCCTTCCCCACATCTAAACTTTTCTGCAGATTAGTCAGAGTAAAGTACGTATCAATATCTAGCTTTCCTCTCGGTCCTTTTCTAGATCGATCACCATTATTAGAAGAGTCACGAAATCACGTGAAACTTAGAGTCGGATAACTAAATGATTTCATGATCTCGAGATTTTCGAACGATTTACATATTAATGCAGAAATGAAAATTTCCCTAAGCTATTGTAGAAGCAAATTTGCAATTTTCATTTATTTTTCCGATGTTATAAACTTTCTCATATTACTAGAAATTTACAGGTGACGTGATGCATTTTCAAGAACTTTGTTATGACGATTAACCTTGAATTTGACAGCAAGTATTTGAATATTTTCCTTCGAGTTAGAGCAAGGCATTGGCACATTTACACACCTATCATTTTTTTTTTCAAAATTGTAAACTTTCAAAACTGAGGTGCATTCTTTATTTTCTTTTCGGCTATATTTGAATTTTTTATTATTATTTTTTCTTTAATTAATGTATCATTACACATAAGGCATAGTTGAAGCCTTTAGTATCATTGAATTTTCAAAAGTTTTTATCTTTCGTTATATGATACATCTTGATCGATAATACATGCAAAAAGGCGATTTGGAACAAATATTACTCAATCAGGCAGAAAACCGTTATGAACACCTTTTTTATTATTTTTTTTCTCCAGAAATTAGCTAAATTCGTTGTTTTTACCATATCATCGCTGTGAAAACGCACGGATGAAACCAGCAATGTTATTAAATTGAAGTGCATTATCTACTCACACTTTTGATTATACAGACTCCTACATGGCTTAAAATGGATATTCTACATGGACAACGGAAATTTTAGAGAAAAAAAAAAAGAAAACCTTCTTATTTATTTCGAATTCACCTTATTTAAAAACACTTTTAAATGCAAGCAATTTGCTTCTAGTTCTAAAAAGCAAAGCAAAAACGAAAGTTTACACAAATGTGATTTAAACGAAAGTTAATTCCTTTGGAAAAATTAAGTAGACATAGCGGGAAATGGTTTTTGTCTCCATTCACGGTGTGTCACCAATTCCACATCTTCAAATGGTGTGTAATTTTTAAAAAATGTATTGAGAGCTAGTTTTGATACTAAATGCTTCAACTGATTTATTGTGTATTACTTATTACTTTAATTTATATTTTAATTTAAAATGGTTTTGTGGAATACAATGTCAACACAAACGTACATTCAATTTTTCCTCTTCTAGCAACTTGTTGATAATATAGGCAAACTGCCTCAACATTCTATGATAGCAACACACTATGATAGTAATACTTGCATATGTGTGGCACAGTACCATGTTTTTTACATCGCGATTAACGCATTTCATTCAACTGAATTGGGAAAAGAAAAGGAGTACTTGCGTACTTAAATGCATCTCTATAGATAGTATTAAATTAAGAATAGTTAAATAAGCAAACATTCAATTCAAATTACTTTCCGTTTAAGTTCTTATTTAAAACAAATACTTGTTATAATTTTAAAAGCGTAAAAAATTTTCAGCGAACTTAATGTACTCTAAGCATTTTAATAATACATCACCATAAAAAGTCAAATTATTATAAACATTTCATAATGATTTGAATACAGCTTTATTTTTCAAATAATTAGTACAAAATTTTTACGTCTAAGAAATAAAGTGATAAAATACATGATTTACATATTTTGCAATAAGCAAATGATATAATTAATAATTTTGTTACATATTTTGACAGTATGTAAATCTTGCATGAACTTAATAATTGTTCCAAAATATTAACTACCCTCTTAACCACGCTGGGGGGTCTTTGGACGGAACATTATTTATTCAGCTGTTTGTTACACATTATTTCGAGTCAAATACTGAATAAAATTTGCCCACTTTTACTGTAAATAACTAGCTAGTGTGTCTGGAATATGGGTCAAGCAACTGATTTGTTTCAAGAGAAAAACTCACTGTTACCTGCAAGAATTCAATGTTTCATCAGCTTGCTCAACTTGTATTTATTTTGCATAATGCTTAAGAAATCAAGAAGTTTTTAAACTGATTCAAAAGGACGAACCAGTTTTGGAAAGTGCTGAAGTGAATAAACATTTAAATAAAAAATGCAATTAAAATAAAATAAAACATCACAAAATTTGGAATAAATAAATAAATAATTAAATAAAAATAAATAAACAATAACATTGAGAAAAAATTCTTCTTGAATAAACCCTTCTCTTGTGTATAGGGCAAAGTAACATTTTTTCATTTTTATCTGAAAAGACAAATTTACTGCTAAAAAGGAAAAACATTTTTTTTGAAGCAAACTGCTATAAAATACATTTACACATATATACATATTATAAACACATATATATTTTATTACAAATACATAAAGAAACATTTTTGCCCCTTTATGTGTATTGTAATTTTGAAAATAAATGTCCAATTTGTTAATCTTGAAAAATATAAGTTAACTATTTCATTTTACACCACATTCCTCAACTTCAAACAGTCACAAGTATTTTAAACCAACGCATTTCGCAAGCAATCCGCGAATTTCTGCGAGCTTGGGGGCAAAGCATCAGGTAACTATAAAATATAAAAGGGAAATTCTTAACCAACAATAATGGGTGTCCTTTAAATGTTTCCTTGATTGTTCCCTTAAGGATTGAAAAGTGGATAGAAGTAGAAACTTATATTCGAAAGGATTTACATTCTTGCTTTAAGTTCAATTAAATCATCACAACGTCTTCCGCAATCTGAAATCATAATGACATAAACTTCAAATTATCTAAAGAATTGGTTATAATTTGTACAGCTTATACCCGAAGAAAAAGCAGCTTTTTTGAACATAATGAGACAGACTTTCACTAGTAGATAGTCCTTTTTTTCACGGAGATGGAACAAGTTAATAAATAAGTAAATAAACACAAAAAAAGAAATAATAATAATAACTTTAACCGATTTCGACAACTTAGTTTAAGTTTTCGTAATCAAGGATTTTTGCATCTTGGTGATTTTCCTCTGTGTTTTTAACAATTATAATTTTTCTTAAATTTCAGCATATCTTTTTAACTTTTTATTCATACGAAATAAACCCAGAGAAAATATAGTTACCACATGGTGCAGTGCTAAGCTCAAATACATAAACTAAATCTGGGATTCGAGCCGCACTTTTTTTGCAGCAGCAATATAAAAAGGATATGGTGAAAATGAAATAAATGTTCAAAATTTTATATTTTGAAAGCAATTAAAATTGATTCAAACTGCAATTATTGCTTTGTAGTTAAATTCTACACCAAATCCTGGTTTTTAGCTGCTAACTAAATCAAAGCTGCTCCGAATGACATTATTTTTAAAACATTAATAGCATACAGAACTGATGACAAACTAGTTGTGGGAGCAGCGAAAGCGAAATTCAGAAGCAATCTGTGGTACTTAGAAGGTTAACAGAATAAACGTAAAAGTTCAAAAGAGACAGGTCCCAAAACATGCCTATTGGTAAAGAAGGTTAGTCGGGTGACTGTGAAGAAATTTCAAATCCAAGTGAGTTATTTGAAATCCGTTTTTATTAAGTTCCTCTCCCCTTTATTGAATTAGTTGAGAGTCAACAAAGCTATTTACGAGAATACAAATACCAAACTTGATTTTCTATCTTGATCCTGTTTAATGGCAGAATGAAGTAAGCTGCTTAAAGGAGTGAGGAATTGCGAAATCGATAAAAGTTGTGAATAATGCAACAGAAAGAAGAGTTAAACTAATGATGGAACTTAACCGGCTACCAAATTACTAAAGATGAATCAAAAAAACAATTTTTTTTATAGACAACGCAATATACCATCAGAAGAAATATCTCAAACACACCCGAGAAACACTATTTAAAGTAAATAATTGATGTACAGCTACCAAGTTCTTATTCTGCCGCTGTTCAGTTCTGATGCTAAATAATTTTTGCTTTGTATTTTAGTGGTTTTACAATGTAAAAGTATTTCTCAAAGGGGATAAACGATACACTGTGCATTAAGAAAAAAACAAACCTCAACAAGGATTTGTAGGGATAATTTTCTAAAGGTTTAAATTTCAACGTCCTAGGGTTTAATTACTATTGTCTATCAAAGTACCGTTGGGTCCGAACCGCATTTTGAAAAGTCGATTCTTATGTGAGAGAACCAATAACGCAAGGATAAAGAATCAAACAGAAAGAATGCACAAAGAACTTCATAAAAGACGAAACAGAGCATCCGAATCGCATCAAGACGTATATTTTAGAAAATGCCGTATTCACTTTTCAACGGATGACGAAATATGATGTCTGACGTAAGAAAATGGAGACAGATATATGTTTTCCCAGCCGCAAATACAGTGGAAAAGAGTGTGTCCATTTTCTTTGTTTAGGAATAAAACGAAAATATTTGAATAAAGTAAATGTGAGTTGTATAGAAAGAAAGTGCAGTTAAACAGGGCTGTAGGCAGCAGGCGATAAATTAAACTTTGATTTTGCTCGGTTTTTCTTATCAGAAAGAAAGTTCGAAACTTAAAAAGCATAAATGAAATTGAATGAGTAGTATGAGATAATGTATCAAAACATCTTTAGTTCTGATCTTACAGAAATGATGATCTGTGCTAGCAAAACATATTCGGATTCTCAGAGCGAGTACTATAACAGAGGCAGTAAAATGATTATTTTATGCTCGTATATGATAAGGAAATAATAACGTAAGTTTTATTCGAAAAAAGAATACGTTTTGGGCAGAAAAATTATTGATACATTATTTTTTGGATCATTGATGTCTATATGTATGGTTTAAGAGGGGAGTTTATGAACATTTTTGTGTTTTTGAGGCTATGGCAAAAAAACTAGTTTTGTTTTATTTAATTTTTTTTGCATTTTTTTATGAAGTACATACAGGAGAAAGTATTAGATTCGTGGATATTTTTCAATTGTTAATTTATATAAATTTAACCACATTAAGGATATCCACGTTTCGTTATATGGAAAAGACCGATGGAAATTTGTGCATGAACTTTCCTAAAATGCAATGCTGTAATTATGAAAGTTAATTCAGCGCAGATAAAAAAAAAATAACCTTACAAGAGTGTATGATGGCTCAACATAAACAAATAAATAAATAAAATTGAAGTTAAAAGAAAAATAGACAATTAAGATTGCACAAATCCGATCGCAAATGTATCCAAATTCCAAGAAAATGTCTCAAATTGCTCTACAGTTTTTAAAATCGCACTTTTGTATAACAAAAGCGCCATTTCATTTAGCGTTATAACATCGTCTCATTATTTTTCAAAAATACGAATCACGGTTACATTAACGTAGTAAAGTACTATGAAAAACATGTAAAAGATTTGTCAATCCATGAAGTGGTGACAGTGTTTCATTCGAAAATTAAGAAAACATTTGCAAAGGTAAACAAAATTCATTTAATGTTATGAGTTATAGGAATATGGGAAAATCAACTGGCAGCATTTCTTGGTTGCAAAAACTGTACTTAGTAAAAACTGCATTTAAATTGTTATTATTTTATTTCTTTTTGAAATCTGATTAAATTAAACATTAATAGAAACTAAAGGCTCTGTAATTAATTACTTTACATTTTAGTCAATACTACATTTTTAACATGCTTAACTTTAGCCAAACAATATCTATAGAGTAACTGTGGATTTCTTTTATTTTTACAATTTCAGATTATAAGAAAACAAGTTTTAATCTTTTTTTACTATTTTTATTTTTTAAGTTAGAGTATTCATATAGTATATCAGAATTGTGATAAAAAGGCTAGACTTTTTAATTATTCCTAAAACATTTTCACAAGTCAGAACGATAATAATTTATGAATTATAGAAATTCGAAAAGAGTTTTAATAGCGTGTACTTTGTTTTCCTATAAAAGTAGATAGGTTACTTTAAAAGTATGTCATATAAAATGTAGATAAATTGTAATTGGGCTTAAGAGTTCATTTAGTTCTGAAAAGCTGCTTTTCTTTTAATTCTGAAAATACAGAATCATAAATCTATTCTTCAAAGGAGTGGATAATAGAAATTTCAAGTTCCTTAAGTTGTGATTTTTTTTTTAAATTTTACTCACACATGCTGAAGACCCGTAACTATTTAGTTACTAAAAGCAAGTGCCTTCAATAACTAGTAATTTAAAACTTAGTAGAAGATATCAAATTTTTATCGAAGATTGGATACCGAGATTTTTCGATGGGTACTTTAAATACAGTCGACAAAAGTATTCAAATTCTGAAGGAGGCGTTGATAATAAGGAATCAGCAAATATTAAAAACAAAATCTTGTTTAAAAATCAGAGATGAGTTGATTTAATTTCTCAAATCAGATTTTGTAAGTGAAAGACACTAAAAAAATCATTCATAAGAGTGTGTGACGCGTAGTTTTTAGTTTATAAAAGTAGCAGTTAAAATGTTCAGTTTCTAATGGCTATTTGATTTAGGTAACAGAAGATGTCAATGAGCAAGAAGTTTTTTATAGAACTAAACGAGCTTCCAGCAGCGATGTTCTAACATTAATTAAGTATTGAAATTAATATTTACTAGATAATTATATTTCTCATTTCTGAAACTGATTTTCAAAGAAAAATACTTCTCTCTTCTGATTAGGCCAATTAACTTGTCGCTGAAAGTTAAAAACTTTGCAACCGAAGATTTCAGCCAAATTTTGCAACATTGCTTTTCACTTTACTTGAAACGTTCATTCTCTCTTTTCGGATTTCTATGCACTATAGATGATTGCTGGACGTTTTTAAAATTTATAATTTTGCAAATTTTGCAAGCGATTCTTTCATATTTCTATTCACACTAAATTACATCTAATAAGAACCTGATAAATCACGTAATGCTTTAAGAGTTATACCATAATATACAAAATAATGTTTAAAAACAAACGAAGAAAAAAATGCAGTAGTAAATATGAGCACTTGTAATACTAAATTAAAAAATACTACTAAACACATTCATTTTTCAATAGACAAAATGAACAAAATATATTCTAAAGTATGGATATGCCATTTTTCTTTGTGAGGTATTCAACTGTGGTGGGCAACTTCTGTACTATTTAGAAAGGGTATATCCACACAGAGTACCCATCTGTATGCCGCAGTTTATTTTGTACAGAGTGGCGCTATTACTAAAATTGAGCTTTATCTATACGTGTCTATTTTACTCTGATAATGAATTTTATGTTACTGAAAAATATGTACTGGGTTTAATTAATAGTTCTAACTTTTTATTGGCAAAAATGCTTTTCCAGATATATTTTTTTTTATCATTGGTAGTTGTTTGATGTTTAATGTATTTGCAAAAAAAGGAGAAGAAAAAAAATCGTATTATGAATTTAAATCATATTTTCTTCAATCACGAATTGCAATAAGCCTCTACTTTTTTATACACATCTCTCTAATTCCCCTGAATTGACCTAATTTTTCCAGACTCTCTTGACCTTACACAATCCTATTTAGACAAAAACAGCATACCGCACATAAAAACATTTACGAGCATACCCCTCCTCCTGGGTGGTGGCGTAGAGATATGAGTGTATGTGTAAAGCAATAAGCAACGGTGATTCCTTAAAAAACCACACGACACAAGAAGAAGAAAAAATCACCAGGTAAAGTACCAATCAACCCATCTCGAACCATTTTACTTCCAACAACTGGAACATGAAAGTGATATCAACGAACATAATAAGAAAACAACAGAGATCTAGAACTCTAGTGACAATGGGAATATTATTAAAATCAAATTTATATAGAAGATTCGAAAAATTCAGAAAATTAACGAAAACAGTGGCGAAACTTTTCCAGGAGAAGATTTAATTTCGTATTATAAGCAAATCCTGTGAAGTAGCATCATTCCCTAATTAACGTTTAAACAGAGTCAAGTCTGCATAACGCCAAAACCAAATGAAAAAAAAGTAAAAACGAAAGCAAGAAAACAAAGAAAAGTGCTTGTCAACATGCAAGCACATATTTTGATTCAAATGTTAGTAGCAAGAATGCTCAGGAAACTATTAAATCTCAGTCTTTAAAAACTGCGTAACTACATTTTATTGTGAATAAATGAAAGATTAATACAGATTTGTGCGAAGCAGCAGCTTTATTGTACTCATTTTGTTTTTTAGTTTTTTTTTTTTTAAATTTTTTTACGTAAGTCATTATGTTTCGGTCATATACTGTCCACTGTTTTATTTTCTGTTCATATTCCAGTAATGAAATAACCTTAGTACTAGTTTAGCATTTTATTACGTACTGGTGACATGCACATTCATTCGTACGTTTATCTGTAGACTGTGCTTTTTAGAAAAAAAGACTAAAACTGAATTAAAAATTTAAAAAAAAAGGAAAAGAAAGAAAGAAATAAAAAGAAAAACAGACTATCGGAGAGGACCGCACCTTATTTCAAGATGATGCTCGAAGAAAAAAATACAGCTAATATGTTATACGTTTTTTCCCTTGATAACATGGGGAAAACAAAAACAAAAAATGCAGAAAATAGAAAGATAATCAAAACTACTGTTTCGCTAGTCGAAAAGCAGAACCAAGAGGTAAAATTTAAGTCTAGATGCTATAGTAAAACAAATTACGTGTATTTACCTAGTTTACATCTACATAATGGTAACATAAAAGTTTAAAATCATTGAGCTATCTTTCCATTTCTCTTACAACTAGCTGTCGTGGCCGTCACGAAACTTTCTTCGATATCTATCCTATGAACTCCGGCTACAAAATAAAATACGTACTCGCCCGAATAATTGGAGACAGCTCCAATTTCCCAATTATCGTAATAACCCTGCAAATGCAGAATCAATGAGCGAAATTGGAAATCATTGCAAAAGCCTTGTTTAGATTAATTGCAAACATTTTATTTGTTAGTAAAAAGAAATTGGCAACAGTTAAAAATTTCAAATCATTGAAAGTTTTCAGCTGTTTTGATAATTAAATGGCGTGAAAGCGATTTTTTAATGAATTAATTTTTCGCATTGTTGATTAAGCGAAAAAATCACCCCACCCTACCCCTGGGGCGATTGGCACCAAAATTTAATCGATGCTTGCTTCCATATTGGGTTAGTATTATTCCAAATTTCATTCAAATCGCCAATATTTCTGGAGATACAGTAGGTGCAATGACAAAATAAGCACTTTTGATTGCTCCACCCCCTTCGAGATATTGACATACAAATTGAATCAGCACCTGTACTCTATAGAGTCTACCTATGGACAAATTTTCGTTTGATTCCGCCGGTTACTTCCTGAGATATAGCAATCACCCCCGCGCAGAACACGTGCGATTGCTCCACCCCCTTCAAGATATTGACACGCAAATTGAATCAGCACCTGTACTTGGTAGGGTCTACTTATGGACTAATTTTCGTTTAATTCCGCCGGTTACTTCCTGAGATATAGCAATCACCCCCACGCAGAACACGTGCGATTGCTCCACCCCCCTTGGAGGAATTCGCTAAACAAAGTCAGATGCACCAGTTCACATAGTGGTACATATGTGCAAAAATTTTTGTTCGATTTCATGCAATAGTTTTTGCTCTAGCACGGTCACAAAAACTGGTCACACACATACAGGCCCACACACAGTCAGACAGACACACAGACAGACATTTTCCAAAAATGGTCGAAATGGACTCAGCGCGTGGACCTCAAAACGTGTAAATCTGTCAAAATTCGACATTCGAAAATTTTCACGAAACCAATACTTTCTCCTATATATTAGATATAGAAGAAAGTAAAAAACAGAGAAATCATTGCCTGATACTGAGATCATAACCAATCAAGTGAGAAGATTAGATAGTTCTGTAAAGAATACAAAAAGAATGATAATTTGGATTCAATAGGACTTTGAAACTCCCAACAAATTTTATCACACGCAGAAAAAAATTCATTCTTCCAATAGATCCCAATATTTTTAATCTGTAAGTAATATTTTACAACCAAAATTGTAAAAAATGCTGATTTTCGTGGCTTTAAATTAATATCTATGGAAAAAGAAATTTTGAGGCACATTCGCAACAAAATTGTATATATTAATGAAGAAAATAGATAATAAACCACGACAACACTAAACAATACTCGACGTGCAAAACACTTATAAATTGATTACTTGAATATATACACTCACTGCTAAAAGTTAAGCGCGAGAGGAAAATGTAAATTTCCGAAAGCCAATCCGAATTATAGAGGCTACTATTCGCTACAGAGGTAGCTGGAAGTATGCAAATCAGTCAAGTAACAGTCAATCAGGGCTTCGTGTCGAGAAATATGCAAAAAAGGCATTTGTATAAGAAGGAAGCATATTGCACGGTTACAGGAGTTGCATGTAAGTGCTGATAAAAGGTGTTTAGAACTTTCCCACGATTTTTGTTCAACACAGACGTGTTTGTATGGCTTCCAGACGACGAATGGAAGATTCTGAGCTTTGACGCGCTGTCGGACGAATTGAAGCAGGACAATCAGTCACAGACGTTGCCCCCCCCCTTTTTTTCTGCGTTCATCATTTCGTCATTTCACGATTATGGAAACAATTCCTAACGCGCCAAACATTTATCCGAAGACCTGTGACAGGTCGTCCAAGGGTTAATAACCCCTCGAAAGATCGTTATATTTCTTGTTGTAGCCAAGCGGAACCGAAGAGCGACCTCCACCCGCGTGACATCTATGGTTGCAGCTGCCATTGAAAAGACGATATCTTCTAATACTGTGAGCCAAAGACTACACATGAATGACCTGTATGCCCGGGTACCACGAGTTTATGTTCCACTCTCCGTCCAATCCAAAGGGGTACGATTAAAGCGGTGCCGCCAACAAGTGAGTTAGACTGTGTCTGATTGTTCAACGTTATATTTAAGATGAGTCGAGATTTGCACTGCAACCCGATGACAAGCGTGTAATGGTCTGGAGAGAACAAGGAACACGCAATCAGCCCCAGAACATCGTCGAACATCACGCATTTCGAGGTGGAAGTGTCATGGTCTAGGCAGGGATTTCGTTAGGATATCCCACCGACCTGCACATCTACAGACAGGGATCTGTGACGGGATGAAGTCCTAGACCACACTGTAAGATTGTACGTTGCCACAGTGGGTCCTGCTTTCGTTTTAATGGAAGATAATGCACGTCCACATAGAGCGGCCCTAGTCGACGACTACCTGGAGGGTGAGGGTATTGCTCGTATGGACTGGCCGGCGTACTCGCCTGACCTTAATCTGATTGAAAACCTTTGGGATGCCCTTGGCCGTGTTGTGTGTAGACGTGTACCACCCCCCACAGAGTTGAAAATTGCTCTACAGGAGAAATGGCAATTACTTGACTCTACGATGGTTCCTCACAAAAAGCATGATGATACGCTGCAAGCTTTGTATGCAGATGAGGGGTGCTCTGCTCACATACCTTATTAATGTCAGTTTTTGTTGCTTGTTTAGTTTATACAGCATTTTGTAAATGACTCCAAAATGGCGTCATCTTATAGTTTATGAAAAATCCTATTTTTTTTTTAATTTCTGCATGTGATTATATGTTTTGTTTATTGCATAAACATATTTGCTACTTTCCTGCCGCATTTATTGTTAATCAAAGCTGTACTTATCCATATTTTCGCATTTTACCTCTCCATGCTTAACTTTTGGCAGTGAGTGTATATATGTATATAGAAAAAAAAATGTAATAAGCAATCAGATCAACAAATTTTCTCTTATGTAGTATTTTAGATGAATACAAAAAATATAAATAATTTCGATGTTTTATTAAATTAATTTGAAAAGTACTTCATTCAATAATTAATATCTTGGGCAGAAAATATATGTTTTCAAATTTATTTGTGACGATAAAATAGCAATGAGGATTGGCAAAAATAGTTTGCCCTTTGGCAAATCTTTAAGAAACAAATCGAATTTGGATGAAAATTCTCCTTGTGGGAAATATTCTTAAAGATATTTGAAATTTTTCCTCTCCTTCCTTCTCTGAACGAAAGAATTATTACACTTTTAAATTTAATTCAGTTTCATTTTACTTTACTTTCTGTCGTCTATTTTTTCCTTTATATTTTGTGGAACAAGGCAATCTTTTTCGATGAATTGCATTTTTGATTCTCTATAAAGATAAGTTAATAGCCTAGAGCAGGAAATGGGTTGGAATATAATGTACATACACGCACAAGTAAATAAATGAATTAAAAAATAAATAAATAAATAAATAAATATATATATATCTATACATATATATATATATATATATATATATATATATATACAGATGGGTGACAAAATAATACGAACACCTGTGAAAAAGTGTGACTTATTTCACATCTGCAGCACAGCCGTGCCACCTGCCACTGAAGTCTGCCACTTGGTGAGCATGAAGAGGAAGCTATTAGTCTCTCAACATTAGTCCCCTGTGTTGCATAAGTTTATCTAACTAGCTTTTATAAGGGGAAATGTCTGACCTGTCGGAATTCCAAAGAGGGATGATTGTTGGGGCGCGTTTAATTGGAGCATCGGTGACAGAAACAGCAAACCTTTTGGGGCTTGCAAGAAGTACTGTATCAGCCGTTATGACAGCATACATGAAAGAAGGTAAGACGAAGTCTTCAAAGCAAAACAGTGGCCGAAAGTCAAAGCTTGATGATAGGGATAGACGTGTCTTGAAGCGCGTAGTAGCTCGAGAACACAAGCAATCGTTATCCGAGATAAGATCAGCCATGAAGTCATCTTCAGGACCTCGTTTCAACAAGAACTGTTCAAAGAGAACTTCGTGCAGCAAACATTTATGGGTGAGTGGTAATTCGTAAACCCTTGGTGACAGCAACCAATGCTTTCAAGCGCCGTCAGTGGTGTAGAGGTAACAAAAGCTGGTCCCCAAAGCAGTGGTAGCAGGTAATATGGTCCGATGAATCATCCTTCACCTTATTTCAGACCACTAGACGCGTTTATGTCTGGAGATCACCCAAAGAAGCGTTTGATCATGAATGCATCTTACCAACTGTGAAACATGGAGGTGGCTCCATTATTGTTTGGGGTGCGATTTCTTGGCGTGGTCTTGGGTCACTAGTACATCTGCATAGGAGAATTAAATATAATGACTATCTGAGCGTTTTAGCGGATCATGTTCATCCTTTTGTACAGACTGTATTCCCTGGAGAGCGACCGATTTTTCAAGATGACAACGCCCCTATACACACAGCTAGGTGCGTCCAAACAGGGTTCGAAGAGCATGAGAATGAAGTTAAGCATCTCTCCTGGCCCCCTCAGTCTCCGGACTTAAATATTATTGTACATTTGTGGCAATATTTGGAGTCTAAACTTCGTTTCCGATTCCCACCTCCATCAAATCTTTCAGAATAAATTAGAGACCGCTTTGTAAGAGCAATGGTTTAAGATTCCTTTAAACGTTGTCAATGACCTTTATGCATCGATCCCACGTCGTATTAAATCTGTAATTCAGTCAAAGGGTGGTCCAACTGCGCATTAATGAAGAATTTTTGATATTTCACAGGTGTTCGTATTATTTTGTCACCCATCTGTATATATATATATATATATATATATATATATATATATATATATATATATATATATATATATATATATATATATATATATATATTTATTTATTTATTTATTTATTTATTTATATGTATAGTTTTTTCAAACTTCTGTTAACAATGGCTATTTTTCTGTCTGGATAACTTAAAAAACCTGCACTACACACCCTAAATACAAATGCAAGCTACAAATAATGTTTAGGTAAATAGGATTTGTTATAAGCTTGGTATATTAAAATAAATATATATTTACAGTATCAATCACACTGGAGTCAACCATTCCCAAATATTGCACGTTAAATAAGTCCCATTATTACAGTTTCTATCCTTGTGACTCCATTTGTTAAAACTCAATTGGTAAAAACATCTGATGTGATTAAGAAATTTATTTGACTATAAACACTTTCCATTTTTTATGTGTTGCCAAAATCAATTCCCTTTTTATTTACCTCGTTAGCGGTTATTGGCATAGATGAATATAAAAATTCTAAGAAAGCAATAAATTTCACACTTACTCCAGAGAAGCCTTGGTACGAAATTTTCATTATGATCACTATTAATATTGTTGTTGCAAGGCAACAAATTTTTCAACAATGGACTGAAAATTTAATCATTTAATGGGAAACTATATGAAATTTACTGTTTTTTATAATAACTTTTTTTCGAAATTTTTTAGAAATAAATATAGCCTATCCTTATTCCTGTTAATGTAGCTATCTACGGTGAAAAAATGGTTAAAATTGGTTCAGTAGTTTTGAAGATTACCCCGGACATACATACATACATACAAAAGTAGTCATTTATGTATATAGATATATACACACACACATATATATATAGATGCGTGTGTGTGTTTCTTATAGGAATCCATAATTTGCATCAGACTTTACCAAATTTGATTTTCGGGTTCGTAGGTGCCCCAGGACTCAGTTTCGTTTCCCAACGGAGGCAGCATGTCCTTATATAAATACAGTTTACGTCGGATCCTTGCAAAATTCTGCACAGAGGTCCTTTGCTGCTCAGGAACTTACATTGGGGGTTTTCATAACCCTAGAGGAGTCAAACTCCTTGTATGTTTTCCTTTTACAAATTCACAGTTTACATTAGATTTTTGCTAACTTTGGCCCAGTGGTTCTTTGGTGATCCAGAATTCACACAGTGGAAGTTTCGTCCCCCATTGAGGGTGGCTCCCTTAGCGGGGTTTTTGACAGTAAATCCACGAAACATAATATTTACGCCTGTTAACATCAATGACTCTTTTTTTAATTAAATATAATCCAAAGAGATCTATACTTAAATTCTGAATCAAAATTTTTTCTCCTTTCTACACATTGATGGGAATTTTTTTTACTATTTCTTCTTTCTTTATTTTAGCCTGACTGTTGAACATGCGTCACTTGACGCAAATTTTATTTTCGAGATAGACTGTGCAACGCCGGGCGACGCAGCTTTTATGCACATATATACTAGGTGGTCAAAAAGCAACTTCCCTTATACATGAAGCTGTAACGAATTTTCCACGGAGCCAGTAGAATCAAAATTTTAGACATGGTAATTTGAAGGCGTGCACTTGGGATTATGATGATTTTAACGAGCGCAGTGCATACGATTACGGTTATAATGAATGACTTTAGAAAATTTTTATGAAAACATTGTCTTTTACTTTGCACAAATTGTTCAACTTATTGAAAACCCACAAATGGCGGTGGATCAACTGGTGAGTGACAAAAGTAGCTTACGACAGCAGTTGGCATATTCGAACACCGGACTAAAGAAACACGCTTTCCACTCTTCTCATGAAAATTTTTTCCCCATATAGTGCTTTTCAGGTGATACCCTACAATTGGTTCTTTTAATACTGTCTAATATTAAGGGTTATGCAACGGGGGCCAAAGTTCCTATTCATTTTAGTCCTTTAGAAAGATCTACATTACAAATGTTTTACGCTGCCAGTTTTTTTCACATGTTTATTAAGTTCTCACTTTCCAGTAAAACTTTATTGCTCCTTTAGGGTTCGAACAAGAAATTAAACAAGAAAAATTTGATTGATATTGGTAAAAAGCTAGGAATAAGCTCTTAATTTCAAAATTATTTTTTCTTGCCATGTACCACGCTTCTATAGGTGCATCGCAAAACGGGTACATTGCTTGTATCCTTCTCAAAAAAGTATCACTTATTTTGACAAGGATAAAAGAGGTATACTCATTTCCTTCCAAAACACTTATTTTTTTCTCAAGTGTTTGGCCTATAATAGACATCGTTTTTCAAGGAACTTCATCGACATTTCAGAAAACTTCACAGCATACACTATAAATACGTTACTGAACATTGAAAAATAATTATAAAATATGAACAACAAATTATTTTTTTTCACTGATCATGGACGACAGATCATTTATAAGATTCATAATTTCGTTGTCAGCTATATATCACGCTTAATAGTTATTTCAAAAAAATTCCAGTTGAATATTGAAAATTGAGAAGGTCACCGGCGATCTAATGAGCAGTATTTTAATGATTTTGAGATAGAAAATTAATGGTAAAATCGACAAAATATATGCTTGCACCACGAATCGCAGCATAACAAAAATTAAGGATTATAAAAAAATATTACTGATTTATTGTTAAGAAAAATACGAAACCTTACAGATTGTGTTTGGAGTAACGTTCCGGTATTTTATGGAATTCTACCATTTTCCTGAGAAAATTAATTATTTTTGCAAAAAGGTTTCCTGAATTGCTACCTGTTGCATGAAGACAGTCTTTTCACTGTTGAGAAAATACGTTTAGCTACCAGTTTCAAAATAAACTAAGAGTCTTTGTATTGCGTTTCACCTTCAGCACAATTACGGTCCGTTTGAATTTACTTGATTCCCTAATGAAGGTGAAATGCAGTCTCTATGCACTATCTTCGTATGAATTGCAGGCAAATAAGCAGTTCGCTAGTTGCCAGCTATTCTACATTAGCGTTGGCAGCAATTACAAAACGGCTTTAACAGTTCTGGTGAGAAATCAGATGGCGTCGAACCCATAGGAGAGCGGCATCTAAGTTTTCTTAGGAGATTCCTGACTTATTCAAAAACGTGACTTGCTTTTATTGGGAGGGTTTCAGATCACTTTCAGGAAGGTTGTTGAATTTTAGCAGGAAACTTTCCAGTTTCTACCCAGATATGTAACTGTCAGAATTTAGGCACTTTAGCTGGTCATTATTTTTCAGGAAAGTTTTTGAATTTATTTTACTGTGCTCATTGTCTGTCCGAATGTCATTCAAATACAGTTCATTAAATCACCGGTATCTTTTTAAAATTCAGAATGTTCTTGAAGTTTTATTTTGTTGCCACATACACCTAGTTTTCGAAATTAGAAAGGGCAGACATTGTCATCATGCATGACCTGTCGCATACGCGTGGCGTAATGAAATATACATTAACTTAAATAATCATGTTTTATCGAATGCTTAGAATTTTAATTATAAATTTCACCCTAATATTTTTCTTAAATGCTGCCAACCTTTATAAAAATTGGTGAAGTTTCCTGGAAACTTGCTGTAAGCAAAACACTTGTGAAGGAAATTGGTATTTTTGATTGAAATACTTAAATCTTCAAGAACATAAATGATGCTATGATACTGTCAGTTTAGTAAATTTCTTGAACAGCAGTAGACTTATATTTTAAAGAGATGCATGGTAGACAGAATTAATTTAAATAAATTGAAAACTTTTGGATCAGATAGCAAACCAAAATTAGTGTAGACATTTGCACTGAAAAAATGCTCTAATGAAACTGGGCTGGGGTCCTTGACGACGGAAACAGCGAGAGAAAAAAAAGACTGAAGAAGAGATCAACCACATTGTTGTTGGAGAGATGACATTGAAAATTTTCATAAAAAAAGCGGGGGGAGGGATGGGTGCTTCATCTTGAAGTTGATTGATAAAAAATGAAAATAATATTCGTGTACTATACGTACATTCATATTAATTATTCTATGCACACAAAAGACAGACAGACAGACAGACACACACACACACACACACACACACACACACCAGCAGTTAGATAGATTTATTGATCAACAGTTTGAAGGATCGATTGTGCGTGTGTGTAGTTGATCAAAAACAAACAATACATGTATGAGTTTAGTAGTAGATCTAAAGTTATTTCATTTGATACACATTACAATATTGTACTCCGCGATTGAAAATTGTATCGATAAAAATCGTCATCTAAAATTCCAAACGAATTAATGAAAGCTAAAGTGGGCTGTAATTTTAAGAGTGAACTAAAAATTTGTCAATAGCAACTGCAAAAATTTCATGAATAGTGAAAAACTAATACAAAAGTAGAAAAAAGAAAGATAGACATACCTGGTAGGTATTCTTCTTATAAGTGAGTTGTCGGTACTGTTTTCCTCCGCCACATTAGATTTTCCACCACTCTAGCATGACTTTTCGAAACTGCGCTCCCAAATCAAATGGTCGGGTTATAAACCGAAACCATTCAGTGGATATCGGCTACAGATCGGAAAAAACAAAAAGTTCAAGCCACGCCTCCTCGTGTTATGACGTTCTTTAACTGGTGGATAAGTTGGAGCGCGTCGGTGACGTCACGTCGTAAGATCGGGGGAAGAGGTTGCCATGGTTTCCCGTGTCCGGGGAATAAAGTGTTTAAACACTTGACGCGGTTTAATAACTATTTCTAAGGGCCCTGTCTTCGAATGTCAACTAGGATGTAGGAGTCGTTGTCAACAATGTTTCTAAGGAAGTAATGGACGTTGATGAGCAAGATATTTATAGAGGGCTAAACTAAAAGGTCTCGGTCAAAATTACAATTATTTGAACATTTATTCACACCGTAGATTAACAGCAGTCGTTTTTTATCTTAGCTCATAAGAACCCGCACAACAAATAACGCTCATTTCATTTCAGCGAAGCTTGAATTATGTTAAATCTCAAATCTCAGTAGGTTGGCTAATTGCGAAGTACATTGAGTTCCGATTTTATTTGAGAAACTATGAAAATTTTATTTAAATACAGAATCAAGTTCAAATATAAGTCTTTGATAAAAATAAGCCAGTGAAACTGCACTGGTTACAATTTTCTTCTGTGTGTGGACACCAAAGTTTTTAAAGAATTTCCTCATTAACTGAATTAGGAAAAAATAAAATGGTGGTAAAGGACCTGGAATTGATGTAGCAAAAATTAGCTTATATTAAACAAATTGAAGTTTTAAGTATTATTTCATAAATCTGGCCCCTTTTAAAATTTTTGAATTAAGTATCTTATAATCAAATATGTCTTTTAACCAGGGACATGTTGCGAATAGTGTAAAAAAGAACAAAGCTCAAATAGGTAGCAACCGAAGGAACGTTTTGAGACACATTTTTGGCGCAAAATTTATTTGCCCTCGTTCACCCGTTATCGAGATAATAGGGCCTTAAAGTCAGTCAAATATTTTGAAAAGAAGTCAAATTTAAAGACTTGGCGAGAAATTGACTACGCAATTTCACCATCTGCATGTACAAGACATTCATCAACAAATCACTTGTCTGCCATTGCACATAAAAACTCACTTTCGTTTAAAATTTCGGTAGACTTTAAAACTTCATATTTCGATAACGGAATCACGAGTGCAAGTAATTTATGCATCCAGAAACATATTGTACTATTTTCTTTCAATTCCTACTAATTTGAATGATTTTCATTATATCACACTAACACATATTTTCCTAGTAAGACCGCTTCTTTTCTAGGGTTATTCGTTAGAGTTGCAAAATATATATAGTTAACTCCTATCGCTTCTTCATGTCTTATACTCTAGCTCAAATTACAATATGACACATTCATCTTATTCTTTTCTTACGCACTTTAATGATAATATTAGCTATGAAGAAAAAAAGCTACTCTAATTATAGCGATACGGCTTCCAAATTTTCAACCATATTTTAATATTGCAGATTGCTTATTTCAGCCGGTAATACCAATGTTGTTTAAGGCAACCAACTACGTACGAATTTTAGACCAGGTATCTGCCTGATCTTTGACAATGTAAGGTTTAACTGTATATAGATTGATGATTAATTTATTTGACAGCGTGAATTGTTGAATACCAAATTTGGTCACTTGGTATGATGCATAAAACAATGGTTTTTCAACTGAAGATTTCGTCATTTTCTACTGAGTTATTGATGATGGTTTGATTAACTTTTTTTTCTTTATACATTTTCCATAAATAGTCATTATTAGGTAACAGTAAATGATTGCTGGAGTGAAAATAAATTAAATATCAAACTAAATAAATAAATATTAGTTCTAATTAATTAGAAAATAAGTTTTATTGTTACAAAAATTTCCATAACTACTACAGTTGCCCAGAGCTTCTTGATCTATGCATTAAATTAGGAGTTTTGGGATAGTAGAGCCAAGGCTTCAAGCCTTGGTAGAGCTAAGTGGAAAATATGGAAGACAAATACATTTTGTACAAAATCAGCAGATTGTAGACGTTAGCATAAAGCTTTTTAGAAAAATGATCCTGGTTACTCGGCTCTTCCTCCATGGTTCCCGGTGTAGTCTGACCACGGATGAGATGCAAAGACAAACATCCGGTTTACTGCCGAAAGTGGACGCATCTATTGGATTTCAGGGATGCCCGGTTTTGAAGATGTGTGTTGCTGTGTTAGCCTCTAAATTAAGCAGATTCACTTTCAAACGGAGCGAAATTCAGGCATCGTTTTTGTTTTTTACTTTTCCATCTCATTCACTTAGATTCGTCTTAATTGGATGTTTGCTGTGGGCAGACAGTATCATGTACGCAAAAAGATTTTCCGAGTTCCTATGCCCACAATAATGGATTTATAAACAATCAATATTGGTGTCGTGTCCGTATAAATGAACAGCACAGAAAGACTGATGCCATTGCCCTGATCGGGTGGACTTCTTTATTTATTTATAAATAAGAGAACACAAGAAAAATTTAGAGCATATAGAGAGGAAGAAACAGCCATGACGCTGGTGTTGAATGGAACCCACGACCTCCGGCATATTAAGCGAATCTTCTTCTACACATCCACCGAGGCTCCAGAAACTATCACTGATAATTAAGTGTAAGTTTCAACGTGTTAATCAAAGTAAAGATCTTATATGAATTTTCATATTAAATTAGGTTTAACGAGGAAGATTGCCCGGTTCCGTGGATGTATATATATCGGAAGAGTATGAGTAGGGAGCTGAGAGGGGGCTGGGTTTTCTTTCTCCCTATTTTCCGGCCTTGTGCGGTTTAAACTAGTCAGAGAGATGCTTAGTTATATAATGAAAGGAATACAAATTAAGAATAAAATAGGATTCCAATTATGAAAATTAGCAAAATGAAGAGTCGCATTTTTCAAATAATATTGAAATAACATTAACAACGGAGAAAATTAAATAAACTATGAAAGTAACACTAAAAACACGAAAAATACATTCAAGTTTCAACTAGCAAAATTAGTTAATAAGATAATTAAAGAGAAGAAGCAAAAAGACTAGCAGCAAAAGTCAAAATCCGGAAATGGTTACAGTAAAATAAATTATCTTCCACACAGTAGTGGATAATGCTAATGTCATTTACCATAATGAAGTTAGGCTTAATACTATTTATTTTTCAAACAATTGAAACAAATGAAAAATGAAGCTAACTCGTCAATAAGAAGAGAAAGACGTGGAAAAAAAAATCAGGAAACGGTAAATTTAATACAGTGATACCAAAAACAGAAAAAAAATGGGAGGCAGAACAAGTGAAGAGACAATTAATAAAAATAATAGAGATAGTTAAAGAGAAACTTATGAAGAATATTAGAAAGTAAGTGTGATCATTGGAAAGAAATCTCACCGAGGAAAGTAAGGAAAAAATCAAATAGATTTATCTCAATTGAAAAAAAAAATCTTGCAAACTATGGAAAGTTTGCTAAACTCATGAGAAATAAAAAGTGTAAGTCTTTTCATTTCGCGAATTAAATCTGATCGTATGATAAGACAACAATAGAGATATGAAGACGAGCTTTTTGGTTCATTCCACGTCAAAAAAACGAAACAAAAAACGCCTTCTAGATTCATGTCAAGTAATTCGAATGATATTTGCAGCTTTGTGTCTACTCATACATTCATCGAAAAATATAATATTTTTAGATTTTATGACCATTAGCTTTTTCTGTGCTAAAGTCATGAAAAAATAGCAAAAAGTGAAGTTTGGGGATTTTAAAAATTCCTTTTTCTCAGTTTCTACAGGAGCATTCTACAGCGACGTGTGTGATATTCAGACAATGTTTTTGATACATTTGCATTTATTTTGACGCTAAAATAACTTTTGTTTTGAAAGAAATTGGTTGTCAATTGTTATTCATGGCTAAAGACATAATTAACATAATTTATTTAAAAAATGGATTGCTTCAGTAGAAAGTTATCTAATTTTAATTTTGCGTGACATGTGAGACCATTTTTCTTACGCTTTTTCTGTCTCCGCAAGTCTTTTTCTACATTTCTGTGATTTGTTTTAAGATTTGTGAAAACAAAAATCATGAATACTAAGCCATATATATATATATATATATATATATATTATATATATATATATATATATATATATATATGAATTATAATAAAGCGTTTCAGGAAAATTTATTAGCAGTAGTTCAATGTGGTGTAAAGCGAAATAGTTAAGATAACATACCTGTTTCGAAACGACAAAATTGGAAATTTTCTCTGAAAATAAGTGTGCATAAAGGAGGAATAATTTATTTTGCAATAAAACTACCGTTGAAATGTTATTTTTCATATTTGGCAGTTTTTTGCACTTGCAAAAAAAGATGAAAGTTTTTCACCCCAAAGAGGGCAAAGGGAAAATTACAATATTTTTGCAACGAAACATTTTTTATCTGATGACTTACAATAATTTTCATTAAATGAATGTGTAGTAATTAAATGAATAAATGAATTGTTAATGAAAACATAAACGAATAAATAAATAAATTAATTAATGTATTATTATTTGAGAAAAAGAAATGAGAGAATAAAATAGGGAATGAATGTCAAAATAACTGAATGAATGAATAAATAAGTGAGTTAATAAGCAAAAGAATGTGAGTAAATTAATAAATGAAGAAATACGTACGTGATTTATTAAATGAATGCATAAGCAAACAAAATGAACTATTTCACTTTGTCCCATCCACTTTGCCCCTCGTGCACTTGCGGCACTTTGGGACAAATTACATTGAATATTTAAAATCAAAACACGTTTAATATAAACTAAATAATGGTTGCACTAGATATTAGTAGACCTCAATTAATAGTTAAAATGATAATCACAAAAATTTTATACTTTTACAATACCAAGAAATAATTTTAAAAACCACGCATATTACAATTAAGGTATCAAAATTTTGAAAATTACGTGTGTAATTTTTTTCTTTGATTTTTGGGGCTATTTATCTTTTGACAGAAATTCAACAGAAATAAATCAGGATATATGTTTAATATTTTTCTCATTATTAAGTTTATTGATTTTTAAACAGCAAATATATCCTCCCAAAGATTTAATTGAAAAAGTGAAATTTGAATATCGACACAGTTATTTCCAGTTTTCACTCTCTCAATTTTTTAAATTAAATTATATTGGTTATTTTATTAAAATATGCACTTTAACTACTTAAAATCACTTTTGTAGATATTTTCAATCTAATTTTAATATTTTGGACCTCTTTACCACTTTGCTTGGAATGCTCCTATAGCAGCTAGAGTGTTTTATGTACTAGGTGTCATTTTAAACATTTTTGAACGTGCTTTCATATGATACGTCGCTTAAGCAAGACTAGATAGTATTAAAATTTCAAGATCACGAAAAGTATTATTTGACCTTGAATAATTTCCTAAGTGTGTTTTTCAAATGTCAAAATTTCAGAATGATACATCAATGGGACTGCTACGGCAAATTTTCAAGTTTTTGTGCAATAGGAAGTGTTCTAGCGATCAAAAGAAAGCAAAACCGGACTGCTTCTCGCATAATACTCACCTGACATTGAAGCATCTGATTTCCATTTATTACGATCTATATATTTTAAAAAACTTGAAAATTTGAGTCGTATTCAAGATGCCATATCTCAAGATATTTTGCTCAAATAAAACTTAAAAAAAAAATCTATCCGTTATTTAAATTTTATTACAAGATGGCAAGAGGCTCTTGATAACGAGCATAATTACATCGCTGATTTAAGATAAATCCTTCAAGCAATTGACTTGTTTCAAAAAACGACATTACTTTCCGGTCCCCCTAAAATACATTTTTTTGCAAGACTTCACAAACACATTGTGTAAAAACGTATTGCTTTAAGTAATCCATGGACATAGTGCCCCATAAGAAAAAGAAAGAAAAAAAAAAAAAAAAACTCAAAATCTTAAAATCTACAAAATAGCAATCAAATTAAAGAGAAATATTTTGCCAATATATGCAAGACATTCTTTGGTGCAGAATATTTTTCCATTATGTTGTTTTTCAAATTTCATTGGCATAAAAATATAAACAACAGCCAATTTTTATGAAGAAGAAATCGTTCTAACATAATATTTACTCAGGATTTAATTCGGTGCATAACGCAAGACAAGCAAAACATCCTCAGATAAATGGAAAATATGAAAACATCAGTTTAATTTTTTGTATCGGGCTAAACCGAGAAGTCAAAACTGTTTATTTTACATTTTTTGATTAAAACTGGGAAAGTCTCTCATGAATTCAAATTTATCTAAACCGAATTCAAAAAATACGAATTATTTAATTATGTAGTCATCAACAAAGCGAGTTAATCAAATTTTATGGTTATTGTTGAAAGCTTGAGGTAACTTTTTAAAATTTAAAATTCAATTTTCACTACATTTTATTTCTTATTCAACCTGTGAGTAAATACAAGAAGAAAAAGAGCTGCATTTCAAGTTAAAATCATTTTACTTATCATTTTGAAGTTTCGGTTTCAATGTAAAAAACTTATACCAGAAACAGTTTGTTTCATTATTTTAACATATTTCGATTTCAAACAAGTAACCTCCTTCATAGCAACGTTTTGTTTTATCTTTGGAAAAGTATAATGAAATACATTTCCTTTCGGATTCACTAAATTATTTTCGTTATTATACAGATCAGAAAGCAAATGAAAAACATTTTTAATCATTGCAATGGATAGGTAATAAAAAAGTCAATGTCAGGTAATGAATAAAGGGCATATTTCTAAGCAGTGCCGTATTTAAGGGGTGTTTTTTGGGATTCAAACCCCCTCCGAAAATCTTCAAAACTATTTAAAATAATACTTGTCACGCACTTTTTTTTGCTGGAAAAGTTATCATTGTTATTTTCTTTCAATTTTCTCATTTACTTTGAAATTGCATTTTAAAAGTGGAATTATCACTACTGAATAGGGTAAGTGCTCCAGTAGTCGGCCATTTAAGAGATCTTTTGTTGATTTTGGCTAACCTAGAACTTTCAGCTATTAATACAGCAACAAAAACAAGGTAAAACTTTAGAATGAACCTTTTTGATAGTGAATCCCCTCCTTATTTCCGAAATTAAAAAAAATATATGTTAAAATCCAAGCTGTTGTCAACACTAGTAAATGCTCCAGTAGTCGGTCACAGAATCATCTTAGCTGAAAAATAAGCAGAATCGCAATCTTAGATGACGGGCATACCATTCAAAATGAAATGACTCATTACTAATTCAAAAAAAGTACCCAAAAATTAACTGCCACTGGTTGATGATTGAGGATAGCGATAGGTACATGAATGTTGAATGCGTCATATCTGATTTTGAATTAAAAATGTACTATTTATGAGGAGTTTCATGTTATTGTGGCCGACTACTGGAGCACTTACCCTATATGGAAAAAAAAGTTTTTCTGCAATATTTATTTTTGTTGTAGTTTTCACAAACATCACTTCTTACAGAACAACACTCCAGTTTTCCCTTCAAACTTCGAATACCACTAACAAAAACGCGAAATGTTTTTAAATTGAAAGTACTAAACTTAAGAACATTTATAAGTGTCACAAAATAGAAATTTCAGAAGTACAGGGTGCGCCAGAGAAACTTACTTTTTTGAAAAAATTCCTGCGCGGTGAGTTGGCTGCGTAGAAGACCGAGAGTGGGCGCATCTGGAGCGGGAATTCTCAAAGTTTTGTTTTCCTTTTAATTAGTTGCCATCATACTATGGTCAAAAGAACAGCGCGCCTTTGCCGTCGAAAGCTACTTTTCGAACGGCCGTGAATGCAGTTTGGTGCAGGACCATGATCGAGGAATCCTTTCTTCCCAGCCTCGAAGAAATGAACATAAGGGACGTGTGGTTTCAGCAAGTTGGAGCCACAGCACACACAGCACGAGATTCAATGAATTTGTTGCGACAACATTTCCCCGACCATCTCATCTCTCTCAGAGGCGATCTCCCATGGCCAGCACACTCCCCAGATTTGGCGCCGTGCGTTTTTTTTATGGGGTTGTTTGAAATCCCTGGTTTATGTTGATCGACCACGCACAATAGCTCACCTCAAGAATAACATTCGCGACGAAATTGCCAACATACCAATTGATACGCTGCAAAGAGTGCTCACAAACTTTAAAAATCGTCTTAATCAGTGTATGCTCAATGGGGGTCATCATTCAACCGATGTCATTTTCAAGACTAAATGAAAAAAAAAATGGAATATTGTATTCTCAAATAAAAAAAGAATTTAAGTAGTTTTGTTTTAATGACATTTCAAAAAAGTAAGTTTCTCTGGCGCACCCTGTATTACTTCGAATGAGCGTGTGTGAGTAAACGCATCTATTCGTTTGAGTGATTCAAAGACATTCAGATTTTTTTTCTACATTGAGTTAGCCACTACTACATCGGCCGTATTTTTAAGGACATATGCAGTAGCTTTGCAATAATTGCAAGAAAATATCTAAACAGCTTATTTGCTTGCGACTGGTATCTTTTAGCTTTAGCAATATTTGCTGCTCTAGGAACCCTCCTGGTAAAACGGGAAGGTATCGAACTGTTACCATAAACCTGTTTAAGATTTTATGGAAAATTCTTGATTAATCATCATAACGTGACTGACTTTTATTTGGAAGGTTTCTGAATTCTTCAGAAATTTACTGACTTTAGTGGGAAACTTTCCTAATTTTTTACAGGCATGTTACTGTCAGAAATTAGATACATCAGCTCTCCGTTATTTCACAAAAAGTTTAGGATTTCTTTTTTCCATCGTAGCACAATTTTTTGAATCGTATCCCATCGAAAAATATCAGGTGGTACTTAACTTAAAGTGTAGCGAGTTTTTATTTTATTGTAATAATAATAATGAATAAAATATGTTGATGAACAAGATTTATTAATTTCTACTTTCTTTTGTGTGAGTTAAAATCCTTTTAAAAGAACACAGTTCAGTCGTCTCCCTGGCAAAACCTTTTGCCATATACAGGTTGCTTTTTGCGTTTATGTGTTCTTGCACTTAAATTTTTCACGCTGTATTCTCGCAGAATATCTAAAATGTACTCATGTTTTTAAATAACCCTTAAACTGACACATTTGAACTGTCCCTAAGGAGCTATGCATGCCAAAGACGAAACAAAACTGGCATTGAAATAACTATATCGCCAAAAGCAAAATATTTTTGATTTTTCGAGAGCTTTTTCTTACCTTTTATTTATCTAAATGCGTACTGAACTACTGCATCCATTTTTCTCCCCCGACGAAATGTCTACACTTTTCGAGTCTCTCGCTCTCTCTACTAGTGCACAGTTAATAAAATGCAGCACTGCGAATAAAAAATCAAATGCATTCTTTGTAATTAATAGTTTTTGCTGCAAAACAGATGAATTAAAGAAAAATACAACGTTAAAGAAGCAAAAATACGCAGGGATACTGCAGGCACGTGTTTCGGGGTTACAAGGAACGCCTTTTTCAGTGCAAAAAATTGTGAGCTTATGGATGCACAGACATCCGACAAAAGCTAAAAACTTAGCTTTTGTCTAAATGCTCACATAGTGTTTTTTATCTATTACAAATAGCAATAAACATATTTTAATTGTTATACACCAAATGTTGCAATTTTTATTAATATTTTGAATTTATGAAAATGAAATTGTGCTGAACTTATCTTTTGCTAGTCAGACCGCTGAAGTCAAGTTTTTTTTTCAAGCGTCTGAAACAGCGACTTTAGAAAGCTGCATTTCTGTTAATCAAAAGATTGTTTCTCGGTATGAGCACTTCTTAAGGAAAAACTTTAATGTATGTTTTTTACATTTCAAAGGCATCAACTTGGCTATCTGTTTCTCAGAAAATATTTTTAGAAAATCGGATATTCAGCATATGTCGTACAAAAAAATAATGTTTATATGCCGAAAATGAGTTTTAAGCATATCATTCTGCTTCATAAATGCCTCAGCGGAACATTATCATCTTCAAAGATTATTATATACAAAGCTAATAGACTGATAACGAGAACGTTATTAAGTTTTTTTTTTTTTTCGGAAAGAAAGCAGACAGCACATTGTAGAATTTCTCCAAAGTCTTAGGGTTTTTTAAACCACTTACCCAACTGTGCGATGTTGCGAAATTAAAGTATATAAATGAAAAAAAGGTGCTGGTCTATGCAAAGATGTCCAAAATTGTGTGGGAAAATAACTGTAATAAATCAGAGGCAACTTTCCGTACACTGGGTTTGTTTCGCAATTTGTTAAGTTTTAAACAAAAAAAGAAAAGAAGGAGCGAGACTAAAGTTCTGTCTTTTTGGTTAGAAATCGCCTGTCTTCATTTTTTTCTTTTTCGTTTCTTTTTTTTATAAGGCAAACAGTGAAATAATGCTATATACTCAACACCTACAATGCAGTAGTTTTCGAAGTGTGTACTAAATAAAACAGTAAGAAGATAAGAATTAGTAGAACTAAAGAATTTTAAAGTGCGAGTTTGCTAACGAACAAGTCACACCGATGAACTTTTATGCCTACTTGTTACGCAGAAAACTGTTTTGACTAATATGTTTGTTTGGTTACCATATTGTTAAAACTGTATTTTCAACTTTGTTCAGAGAAATAATTTTATCTATAATTTTGTGAAAAATCTAAAAACTTATTTAATCCGTATTTTTTCGAGTCCGTAGAAAATTTCATGCATTTTGTCACGACCACCGTGACATATAGTTTGGGTAGTTCATCGCGGAAAATCCCCTTGTTTGAAAAATAAAATCATATCTATTTATCTTCATATTTGCATATTTATTTATCTGTTTATCTACTGATGTACCAATCTATCTGCCCATCTATTTGTCTACTGCTATGTACTTCCTTCTCTCCCTCTCTCTCTCTCTCTCTTACACTAACCAGAAAAACATACAAAAGTGTAATAATGAGTAAATAAATAAATAAGTCTAAAAAGCATTATAAAGCATGTGTCTGGGGGAATAAATTATTTTTCCCCGTGACTCCGTTACCAAAATATGAGACCTTAAAATCTACCGAAACTTTTAACGAAAATCGCCAAATGTGGTGAGTATTGGTGAGTTATGGCACATATTTTTCACACGCATTGTCGATAGAAAATGCTGTATATGCAGACGGTGAAGTTGCGGGATCAAGTTCTCCCTAAGTCTTTAAATTTGTCTCTTTTTTTAAAAAATTGGCAGACTTTCACCTTGTATGTCTCGAAAAACGGCGGACGGAGCAATTATTTTTTTCATCATAATTATGTCTCGAGATGCTCTTTCGATTAATATCTATTAAAACCTTTTTCATTACAGCATAGGACCTCGGTGGCCCAGAGATATAAAATCCAACTTGAAAGCAGAGGCGCCCAGAACTAACATTTTTGGTAGGGGGGAAATTATCAATTTGCCGTATGAAGTTCCAATTTTAACAAATGATAAAATACAAACATGTAAACATGTTGTACATGCATAAAATTTAGTAAGAAAAAAAGAATCTTTTAAAAAACAATTCTAAAAACTAAAAAGAGCAAATAATCTCAATGTTGCAATATTGTCTTCAAATTGGTGAATCGTCAGCAAAATGTGCCGAATGCGAAAATTATTGGGAGGTCACAGTGACCTCCCGTGACCTCCTATCTGGGCGCTTCTGCTTGAAAGCAAGACATCACGGGTTCAATTTCCGCCGGTGCCCAAGGTGCTATTTCCTCTCTTGGTGCTGTAAATCTTTTGTTGCCATGTATGTTAAAAAGAAGTCCAACTTTTCAAGGCAATGGAACCCCTGTTTTAATAGTGGCTAATACGACAATATTGCAAGACAACAACAACAGAATTATTTCATTCCTCGTGAGGTTCCCTATTAAGTATACATACAATGCTGGAATATATACTTCGGTAGACCCTGCAGAAAAAATCTACTGTGGGAAAAAATGTCAGCTGGATCAGACGTCATTTTCACAAGTTATGGTTGCATAGGACATAGGACTTTACGAAGTCGGACAGTTTCCAAATCGAATTTTCTTCACTGTCATGCGTTTCTCTTTGGGTATTCCAAAGACTCGTACCCGACGTGGGAGTAAGAGATGTGTTTTACATTTTTAGAATTTACGTCAGATACTGCTATGGTTAGTTGCAGAAAATAATTTTTCGTTGAACTCGAAATCATACTGAGTTTACAGATCAAATAAAAGTCTTGTTTTTCTACAAAATATAGCTGAATGTGGTGAAATATTTTGAAACAACAGGGGGATGTTTTTTGTAGACATTTTCGTTTTTCGAATCCTGCTTGTGAATTCCTAAAATAATGTTCGTTTTCGTGCGATGATAGTAAAACTTGAAAATGCAACAGAACTGTCTTGTTGGAATGAGGTCAAAAATATAACTGTCAGAATGACTTTTTAAATGATACATCAAAAACTGAAGTCCAACGTTTTGATTGTTTGCTATTAAACGTTCTAAACAGTTCTCTTTATTTCGAAAATGTTTTCCTCAACAAAACTGCACTTTAGAGCAGAAACCCTCTTTCGGGACTTGAACCTTACTAGTTCAAAGATAAAGCTATAATCTTTGGTTTTGCATAAAAATATTTGTTTAATATTCTATACAATATAATATCAATTAATATCTTACCAATACATTACTTGGTAAGGATATTGGATATACTAACCAATTAATAGAGTTCGCTACACTGCAAAAGTAAGCTTTTTTTTTTTACAGTTTAATACTTGCAGCAGAGATTCCAGTTTAAAACTAGCTATTTTACAGTTTATCACTGTAAAACTAACAATTTTGCAGTTTATTGCTGTAAAATTAGAAATATTACCATACATTCAGCTGTATTATACTGTAAAAACAACAGTATAATACTGGCAGCAGAGGTTCCAATTTAAAACTAAAATGCACAGCAATAAACTGTAAAACTAGCGATTTTAGTTTATTGCTATAAAATTACTGCATTATACTGCAAGAACAACATCTATTTTTCACATGTATGGCCTTTCGTTTTGCATAAAAATATTTGTTTAACATTCAATTCAATATAATATTAATTGATATTATATTGCAATACAATATCAAGAAATATCTTACCAATATATTAATAGGTTAGGATATTGGATATACTTACCAATTAACAGGTTGCGCTACGGGATGCGTAGGCTCGCCTGAGACATACTCGTCCGCTTCCAAGTTACTTCCCCTGAGGGTCATCCCCATAGCTCCACGCTGACGCTGGCAGTTTCAGCAGACAATTAATAGGGAAGACTTGGGTGCTTAATTTCGCAATGGCTTGTGTAGGGGCTGTGGTGTTGACTCCCCCATTAGTTAGTTATATCTTAAATCAGCGGTGGCCAACCCGCGGCACGCGTGCCACAATGTGGCACGGCAGAGCAGTAAGAGTGGCACGCGAAGACTGTTTGGAAAGATTCCAAAATTTCCAAAAAATGTCGATCTCAAAAATATTGCTGAAAACTAAAATCCTTAAACTGATAAATATGACATTATGACGATTGTGTCAGGAGGCTGGCTTACAAATTGTCTGAACTACAGTATTGCAAAGTACTTAGCTTTAGATTCGGACATCCAACGAAAGCTGACGCTACACAATGCTTTGTAAAGCACATTTGTGCTTGACTCGAATGAAACTTTCGATGCTGCAGAATGGATTCTTGATCTGCAATAGTTTCAGCTACGGGTGGTGAAATTTAAAAAAAAGTTAACGCGGTAACTAAAATTAAGAAACCAGATTGAACAAAATTCGGTATGGTTGCACAAATGAAGAACCTGAATTTGTTTTTGTTACATTACTTGAAAATAATTTGGGAAAAAAAGCGTCATCGAATTATTTATCACAAACTCATTACCAAAAAGTGAGACTTTTTCTCTATTGGTGACCCTGTAGAGTTCACTTTACCAACAAACTATGTATATTAGAGCTATGAATGTTTTGTGAACTTTTCCCAGGAGAATGAGGAGAGTATGGACTCCTTCATTGAAATGTACCACAGCTAACCAAATGAGAAATAGTCATAAGATTTTAGAATTTTAGGAAGTGTGATATTTAAAATATCTGGAAGGAAAACAATGCTACTTAGGAATGAAGAATAGCAATTAAGTTTAGCTATGTCATCTCTTATTATCCGGCGTTTAAGTAATTTAAATTTAAGATTGTACTTAAAAAAGTTTCCTAAACCAGTATAGGACATCTACATTCTTCTATGATGAAACTACAGTTTCCTTCTCCCTACTTTCGAGAAAAAGATTAAAACATTAAAAATTAATACTGAAAGTTACAACCCAAATTTAATAATTTTCGAATGATATGTAGAGAAAATTTTCCCCTTTTTTAAAGTATTCATTCAGTGTTAAATTTGATGCTTTTCAGGATGATAAAAAAAATTCTGATCTTTTCGTATTCTTTGACTATTTCTCTGCAGGACACTACTTGTTACCCTTCTGATACCCAAATCGGAATTACTGACCTTTTGCATTGGTAAACAAATTAAGAGCTTACTTCAACAGAAAGTGATCCACGTTATATAGAAATTTGGAAATTTGTACCAACAATTTTTTTTTCACATTTACACACTTTAGCCGTCTGATGCTGTTGTAGATTTCGTTCAAAATACGCTTCTAAACCAATATTTTTTGTTATGAATGCTGAAAAAGATAAATACCGTTGAATATTAATTGATAGCACTTAAAACACTTAAACTTCTTAAGATTCTCATGAACTAATCCTAAAATTAAAGACTTGCTAAAAAAGATACAGACTCATAAACCACATTAAGTACAGACTGCTTAATTTTTGGAATAGAATGTTTGATGTTATTTGTTTCTATTTTAAGTATAAGCCAACTGACAGATCCTAGAAAAGCGTTTATTAACGATAACTCTTAAGTTTGGACTTGTTTTATCTTGTCTATGATTTCAATTTCAATGACTCAGATTTACGAGAAAACATGATTTATTTAGAGAAGAATTACATAATCCATAAAATATTTTTGAAAAAAAAAAAAAAAAAAAAACAGAACCGACTTCAGTTGGAAATTGCTCTAAAAAGTAAAAAAAAAATATTTTTTTTCTTTGAACACCATCGAAACTTCTTTTAAACATAAGTTTTGAAATCGGCGCAAAAACGATAGGTAAAATGATATTTAACCATATTTTGCCAACATTTTTCAGAGACTATTGAAAATTAAAAGCAGAATATTTGTACTATTACACGAATGTGTGGTAGTCAATGAAATATATCCATTAAAATTTATATTTATAGTTGAACTGTAGTTGCGTATAATTCTATACATTGTTCTTGCGCCGACTTCAAAACTTTAGATGGTGTTCAAAAAAAAAAAAAAAAAAAAACATTTTTTTATTTTTTAGAGCAATTTCCAACAGAAGTCGGTTCTATTTTTTTTCCCCAAAAATATTTTATTTCATTCTTTTTAGTGTAAATGCACTTAAAATAATCAAAATATAGTTAAAAAACCATGCAGCTGTTCAAAAAAATCCTTGCAGACCTGGACTCGATCTCATTCCATCAGAAACTTCAATCTGACGCGTTTAACCACTTGACCATCGCGTCGCTCATTGAAGTAAGGATTTACGATAGCACATATTGTTTAAAATAACATGAAATTTTAGTTTTTCGATCATAACTTTTTTCTAGTGAACAAATATCGTCTTAAAAAAAAATCGTCTAAATCGGTTCAGTAGATCAGATGTTATGTGCGGAAAAAAAAAAAAAAACATACGCTTTGAATTGAGAACCTCCTCCTCTTTTGAAGTCGGTTAACAAATAACCTATTTTTAACTTTTTAAAATTTTTCAGTTTTTTTTTTTTTTTTTTCGGAAAAATACAATGTGGCACGCTGAGCTTTTTCTCTCCAGATAGTGGCACCCTTCCTAAAAAGGTTGGACACCCCTGTCTTAAATGAAAGTTGTTAGCCTAAATTAAGTGAATAAAATTGGCTTAAGTAGTGAATGTGTAGTGTAATTCGCTATATATCTCATCAAAATGAAAAATTAAATAAGAAAAGCATAGCAAAAATCAAAGAGATATTACTGAAAATATCCTGAAATAGAAAATAGAGGAGAACTCTACATGTTTTATATAATATTTGTAGTAGCTATGGACAGCAAACGCTGAGGCACGAAATACATAAAAATGTGGGGGGATTATAGATACTAGTGGCTAAATGTTTAGACATGAAGAGAAAAAAAAGGGAATAATTGGACCAACTGATAACTAGAACCAAACAAAATAAAACCATAAACTAAATGAGATAATAAAAGTAATTTGGAAATACATATACGTTACATTTGTCGAAACAAAATTGTCTGTAAACTATTTTTATTTGTCGTAGTTATAAGTTAAAAAAAGAAATTAAACTTCTTTGTTGTTATTCACATTGAAAATCCTTCCTTGAAAAGATTATATTTGCTCAATCTTCCGAATTGAGAAGTACTCATCCCTTATGTAAGCTTCTTCCATTGCCAGAGGACGCCGAACTTTAATAAGGAGTTATTTCCGAAGCTTCTCCCTGCGAATGAGTGTGTATGCTAATACCATTTTGTCTCTCAGAAATTTGACTTTCCCTCGTTTGGCCTCGTCGTCAAAAGGTGGGGCGGTATTTTTATCGCGACTAAGAAAATGACTCTTGATGCTGCCCGGATGTATTAATTTTGAGCGGATCCTCCCAAGTGCAAACAGGTTGTAATTATCTTTCGCCTCGGGATGGCTGTGCAAACATGAGAAACCGCACGAGGAGTTGTTAAGGTGAAAGTGAGGTAACTATCATGTCTCAGCTCTCGATTCTGTAGGGGGTTAAAGAGATCATTTTCACCCATGGGGTTCCTTCGATCATAACAGTGGTTCCCATCCTATTTAAGGCCATAACTCATTAAATAGGTGATATATTACCAAATATCTCCTCCCCATCTCAAAAAAAAAAAAAGAAGTTTAATAAGTTGCCCTCTTTTTAATGACGAAAAACAAACAATACTTTATTTAATTTTAACCGTTTACACAAAGAAAATACTTGTTCTTTTTCTGGTAAATGATTACGCACTTACTCCCCTCTCCCCTCATTTCATAGCTCTGATCTCTGCTCAATTACTCTTTGATCTTTGATTGAAACAATTCAGAGCAGAGCTCTCTTTATAAAGGTGGTGTTATATCTAAACATAGTTTTTTTTACGGCGGTATATAGGTGTACATAATTTTATGATTTCTCATGCTTAAAGTTTTAAACTCCAATTAAATATACTAAATGGCAACAAGAGCTTGTCTGAATTCACCCAGTCCCTTTTGTATTATTTATGGAAAATTTACAGTGAAGAAGCATTAAAGAAATATAAGCTTTTGTGAAAAGGTATACTATGCGTGCTTCGGCATAAAAGTGGGTAAGCCATGGGGGGGGGGGGGGGGGTAATTTCTTCCTAAATAAGTGTAAGCGCTCTTATAGACGTCTGCACATATATTTTTATATGGAAAAAACTTTAGCTCTGCATATGAAAATATCATAAAAAATTAAAAAGAAGTATAGCAGCTTATATTTATAAGCCCATTTTGTGAAAACGTCTCATGTGATTGAGAACAATGGATGCCATATTAGAAATCAGCACATCAAACAATATAAAAGTCACTCATTACCGGTATAATAACTTTTTAATTACCAGAATTTTTCAGGCCTGTGCTATATGAAGATTCATATCATATCTGCTTGAGATTTTTTGTTTTTTTGAGCATTAGTTCGAATAGGTTTCTCCCTCTGATAAGGATTTTTCCTTTTCAGAAAGAGCTTTCAATTCGAACTGTTTAGGAAAAAGAACCATAAAAAATAATACTATTATCTGCGGTAGTAGATGAAAAAATCTTCATTTTAGCACAAAAGTAAAATAATGGGACAGAAAATTAAGCGAAAATGAACACTACGTACTATCGCTACACAGCCGTGCTAAGCACAAAACTCGTATCTGCTGTTAAACTCAAAATGAGATAATTGTTTTCTTAAATTCTATGCAACCATGTACTTCATTCAGATTACTTCTTTTTCAGAACTGTCAAAAAAAAAAAAAAAAAAAAAATTCTCATTCACAAATAACGGGAAAACATTGCATATAGGAGGTGAAACATATTATAAAGAACCACCTGGTGACAATAATTTAATGTTGATAAAAAGTACAAAAACGACTTCTATGCTTATAACGGTAAAAACAAAATCTCTATTGCAATCTTAGTTTCGTTTCCAGAGGGTACTCTTCAAATCTTTTTACCCGACTACGGCAAAGCCTAAAGGAAGGGTTATGTTTTTATCAGTCTGGCTATGTTTGTGGTTAAGGATGTTCCACCGTAGCTCCTAAACTATTCATTCGATTTTGATGAACGAGGTACCAATCGATTCGTTTTCGAGTCTCGAGTGTCATAGGCTACTTTTTATTAGAATTTAACAAGAGGAAAGATCGATTATTCCTAGACAAGCACCGATTTTTACCGATATTTTCGGAGCTAAGTGTGTTCAACAATGAATTTCCAGTGTAAGGCTCACCTAGATTTTAGCATGAAATTAGTTCAAAGCAATATATATATATAGAAGATAGTTATTAAATATTGTTATTAAATATTTGTTTCAATTCATTATTTTGCACATGCATTTTTCCAGTTAAACTTGAATTTCAAGGTTTTTGTTTTGACAACACTTGATTCTCGTGACGTGAAAACTTCTATTTAAGTAGGCAAAAGTCTCATTTTGAATTACATGATGTTTGTACATTACATGAAATCTTGAAAGCTCGGAACCTTTGATGCGCTTTGATGAATGTTACATGTTTTATTGTGCCGTAAATCTCAAGAAGTAGACTAAAAGGTAAGCTACATTTTTTACCCGACTACGGCAAAGCCTAAAGGAAGGGTTATGTTTTTAGCAGTCTGGCTATGTTTGTGGTTAAGGATGTTCCACCGTAGCTCCTGAACTATTCATTCGATTTTGATGAATGAGGTGCCAATCGATTCGTTTTCGAGTCTCGAGTGTCATAGGCTACTTTTTACTAGAATTTAACAAGAGGAAAGATCGATTATTCCTAGACAAGCACCGATTTTAACCGATATTTTCGTATCTAAGTGTGTTTTAGTTCAAATTAGTTCAAACAAAAGTCACAATCAACAATGAAGTTCCAGTTTAAGGCTGACCTAGATTTTAGCATGAAATTAATTATCCAAATAACTTTTCATACTTTTTTGTTATGTACATTTAATTTCGTAATGTATATTCATTTGCTAATATACAGTGGATTAAAATAAAAAAGTTTTAAAAACCTGTAACCTGACTACAAAAAAGCTCTAAAAAGTAAGAAATAATAACAAGTTTAAAAAACTATAACCCGACTACAAAAAAAAAAAAGCACTGAAAGGTAAGAAACAAGGTCGGTGCTATTTAATATCATCGTCTTATTAAATAAAACAAGACGTTTGATATCTTAGCTATACCTGTTTATTTAGTTCTACGACTCGAACCCTCTGCAAGTTCCACATTAACAACATAAATCAATTCAAATGCTGTAGTCGTGCGTTGTCAACTACAGAAAAACAATTTGATAGAATAACATTATAACCTAATTTATCATTCCTGTATATATATATAGATCAAACTAATATGTTTGCTTGTGTATCAAGTTTAAATGTTTGCTTTCTGTAGTTGACAACGCACGACTACAGCATTTGAATTTAATTATGTTGTTAATGTGGAACTTGCAAAGGGTTCGAGTCGTAGAACTAAATAAACAGGTATAGCTAAGATATCAAACGTCTTGTTTTATTTAATAAGACGATGATATTAAATAGCACCGACCTTGTTTCTTACCTTTCAGTGCTTTTTTTTTTTTTTTTGTAGTCGGGTTATAGTTTTTTAAACTTGTTATTATTAGTATAATAAGTTTAAATTCTAAGTTTTTATCTGCATTTTAGGGATAATATATTGCCAGAATCCACAACAATCAGAATCAATACTAAAATTCTTAATATTTTTTACTACATTTATATGCATTGTGGAGATATACTGAAATGCTACAAATGGGTTATAGCCAATCTGGTTGTCGTATGACATCACATTTCAACTCTCCACATAACGAACCCTTAACTCCTAAAGTAATTCAAACTACACACATCTCGTTAATGAAACAGCTCTATAGTGTCCTGTATTTATGACCAACGCCAAAACTGCAATTTAAAATCCTTCAGTTGAGCAGTATGATTATGCGATTGATCGAAATATATTTTGCAAAAGTCATAAAACAATGTAAAAGCATAAATTTTACACTTCGCTAGGCTTCATTTACGCAATGAAATGCTAATCAACATGGTTGCTTTTATCTTAACATAACCGTTTTTTTTTTTTTGGAAATAGTTCTGTTTGCAGCCTTTGAAAGTCCAATTGAGGCACATTTTCTCTCGTAAAGTCCTATTTTTATTTTTAGGCATTATTGAAGTAACTAGCCGAGTACCTGGCCCTGCCCGGGTTTCTGCCGGGTATGGTGTTTTAATACACTCGTTCATGAATTTTTCAACATTAAAGTGCATATCTATAGACACAATGGCTACTTCTGTAAGCAATGGCAATTTTTTCTGTCTGGACAAACTAAAAAACTGTATTACACACCTTAAATACAAATGCAAGCTACAAATAATGTTTAGATAAATCGGAAATGTTATAAGCTTGGTACAGGGTGCGGCAGAGAAACTTGCAGACTTGAAAAGTCAACTAAGGGAAAAGTACTTCATGTATCAGTTTACTACTTTTTATAAAATATGGTACCCTTTCTGAATTTTTATATTAGCTAGATTTAAAAACTACATCGGGAAGAATGGCGGCCCCTGTTAATGATGCACTCATCTACCCTAGATTTGAAGTTTTGTTGCACTCTTTCGAGCATATCAACTGGGATGTTGGTGATAGTAAGCCGGATGTTGTACTTCAGGCGTTGCAGGATCCGGGGCTTGTCGTTGTAAACGATCGATTTGAGATACCCCCTTAAAAATAGTCACAGCGTGTCAAATAGGGGGAGCGGGCCGGCCACGGTACGTCACCTTTCAAGGAGACGTTATCACTCAACTGGTGAACCACAGCAAGTTTGTAGGGATGAAACTGGAGTTCGTTGTGAAGAATTCGTCTCAGTGTGCAATCAGCGTGTTTACGCGCCGAACGCCTGGGAGAGCGCAAAAACGACTCTTTCACTTTTTCGACGTTTTCTAGGGTTCTGGAAATCCGTTGATCTCCTGGGCCTCTTTTTGCCACACTCCCACTCTCCCTGGATGTTTTCACCCACAAAACAGTCGATTCCCAGCCAGGAATGGGAACAACGGACTGAATTTTGAACCGAGTTCGGAAGGCACGTTTAGTGGCGACCACCGAAAGATTATTTGAAAAGTAAGAGTTAGCGGCGAACGCTCGTTGCTCCTTTGTCCAACGCATGACAACAACTAAACTATGAGATAACAAAATTTCAGGACCCTCTCTTTAAAATGAGACTCTTCCCACTCCTTTCTGACCACTCCTTGCTAATTAGCATCCAATTAAAATCAGCAAGTTTCTCTCTGCCGCACACTGAAAATTAAAATAAATATATATTTACAATATCAATCGCACTGGAGTCAAGTATTTCCAAACATTACACGTAAAATAAGTAATAAATCCTATCATTAGTTTATATCCTTGTGACTACATTGGTAAAAGCATCTTATGTACCTAACTTAGAAATTTTTTGACTATAAAAATTTTCTGTTCTCTAACTGTTGCCAAAATCAATAATCTTTTTATTTAGTCCCGTCAGCGATTATTGGCACAGATGAATCTAAAAATCCTAAGAAAGCAATAAATTTCATACTTACTCCAGTAAAGCCTTGGTTCACATTTTCATTATGATCACTATTAATATTGTTGTTGCCAGGCAATAAATTTTTGCATCAATGGACTGAAAATTTAATCATTTAATGGGGAAACTACATGAAATTTACTATTTTCCATAATAACTTTTTTAAGCTATGCTTTTTAGAAATAAATTATAGCTTATCCTGCTCCCTGTTACTGTAGCTATCTACGGTGAAAAAATGGTTAAAATCGGTCCAGTAGTTTGGAAGATTACCCCGGACATACGGATACAAAAGTAGTCTTTTATGTATATAGATTATTTTATTTATTAATTTCTATTAACGATATTCTATTTTAAGTGGTTTCCTGCTATTTCTTAAATTTAAGTGAAAGTAGGAAATTATTTGTTCCCTTGTATTAAATAATTAGAATTATCAATAATTAACGATTATTATAACTAATACATTTTTCTGTGAGTCTTAAATATAAATGGATAAATACTGGCTGTGAATTCAGTCCTATCATAATCTCCTAAATTCTAAAAAATAGTTATATTTGTTTCTAAAATATTTATTATACCGGAGTATGTGTTAAAAAAAGTTCGACGTTTCAGAACATTGATACTGTAAAGCATAATTGTTTTTGAATTGATACATCAATACTGCCGATTTTTTAATTTTTTTTCTTAGACGTCGGCACCTTTAGCGCAAACGACGACTAATTCACAAGGAAGTTTTAAATACGCAGCACCGCCGCATATAACTCTAGCCTAAATGTGTGTGTGGGTGTGTGTATAACAAGTATTTAAAATTTTTAAATTTTGTAAAATGGGTTTTGAAAATAAAATTCCCTAGAAATTATTGTATGTTCATTTTGCAGCTACCTGCATTTTCTACGTCATTCATTCGTATCGATCACTTTCACAACCTCCTCTACCCCTTTTTTAGCGGTAATGTATTTTACCTCAAACTAAGCAGTGTATTTTTCAAACATTTTCAATCAAAAGTTCGTAGTGAAATAATTATGAAGCGACTGGCTTTCAAAGCTGATGGATCTAATTTTAGAAATAGGAATTTTTCCGCCAGATCGAAAGCAGCACTCATCTCTTTCAAAAATGTCAAAAACAACTGCTTCTACAGAAAGTGCTCCCAAAGTGCATGAACGAATTTATTCGCAATCATTCGCATGGGTGATGTAAGATACTAAAATGTATCAGAAAGCAGCAGGTATCTGACAAAGATAATTATTTTTCAATGATTTAGCAGTTTATTTATTTACTCAGTAATTCCTCATTTGCTGTTGATAAAAACAGCAGTTTTGCAGTTGAACTCATTATATACAATGTACATAGTTTATTCGAGGGCACACCCGTTTAAAGTATTTAAAAATCCAATCATACTTCCTATTTATTGATGCCAGTATATTTTTTGGTCAACATTACATAAATTGTGTTTAGTGTCTTGAGCTACCTCTCCGCATCAATCTGATCGAATAGCGTTCTCCATCGAAACAAAATAAAGTATCTTTTCCTATAATTTTTAAACAAAAATGAAAGTTCTTGCTTTTAAAATAATAAAACAGTTACAGGGATCCTACGGTCTTGAAAATCCTTGAAACATCCTTGAATTTTATTTTGAAACCTACCAGCCCTGATAAAAAAAACTTGATTTTCCAATAGTTCTTTGAAACGTGTTGAAAGTACTTGATTTCTTTTTAATGAGTTCTTGAAAATACCTTGAAAATAAGTGAAAAACCCTTTTCATAGTTACCAATTTTTATGTATTACATAAAAAGAATTTTACTTTTCGCATTTCGTGACCACATGTTTTTTTTTCTTTTCGTCTTTCAAAATCTAATTGCATCCATCCCTGAAATTCACCCGCTTTGATTTTTAACGTAATTCTACTCTTTGAAAAATTGATCATGTCCTTTTTTTCATGTGTAAAATATGTAGATTTGTGGTCCCCGAATTGAATTAAAAAGTCCTTGAAGAGACATTGAATTTTTTTCTTGAATAAGAGTGAGAACCATGAGTTACAGTCGTTGATTGAAAATGTTCTACAGCTAAAGTGTTGCAATCGTTACCAATCTAATGTAGCTAAATATAAATTACGACATTTTCTTAGCAGATTTTGTAGTTCCGAAGAGAAGAACTATGCCAAACAAACAATTGAAGTGTTTTCGGATTCCTTTTGGAACAGTAATGCACAAAACATTTCTGGTGAATAAAAATCAAAAATAGTATTCCAGTATAGTAATTCCAGTGCAGCTCAGTGGCGAAGTAAATTGACTGTTAAGTGAATATCAAGCAGAATTCCGGGTTTTTTCCGAAACTCGGTTGGCTCTGATACATTTTAGTCAACACTTGTTCTCTCCCCTTTGCATCTCATTACCTCTAAAACAGAAAAAATGCAAAAGCAGCAGGAAGTTTGAATATCCTTCTGTTACAAGCAACTCTCCAGGCAAAAAAAAAGTTTAAAGTTTAAATGGAAGATAATGTAAACAAGAAGAAACCAGAATTTTGTAAAAGCAATAGAAACGAAACGTTTAAAGTTTTCCTTTGGTTTAAGCCACCTATTCCATATTACCCTCCATTTCCCCGTTTTTATTAAATAAGTAATTTTTGGACATCAAATTGATAGTTTTTTCTTTTTTGCAAGTGACAATTCACTACAGATAGTTAGAGCACACTCTCATAGTGATTTGGAAATATTTATCCAAAGTTATTTATAGAAAAGTAAATGGTATTCCCTCTAATTCCCTTTCTTCATTTAAATTTTGCCAAGTTCGTCTTTATTCCTTATTATTAAATTAGACATTGCAATGCAGTAAATGTGTGGGAGATGAGGATGCCAAGGAAAGATTGTTTCTATATTATTTATTCTAATTGTAATTTTATATCCTTATAACTTCGCTACTATCCTCGCTCGTTGAAAAGATATTGAATATTCATAAGTATAGTATACCACTTAGCATTATAAAGTTATTATTATTATTACTTTTTAGTTTTTTTAAAGAAACTATCCTCGCTCGATGAATAGATGTTGAAATATTCCCATATCACGAATAGTATAGTGGTCTACCA
>JAXGGA010003764.1:0-97459 GCA_038373865.1 Uloborus plumipes
GTTACAACAGTTTTTTATCGGTTACGTCATTGCATTGGATGCGTCTATGCTGCCACCGCTTTTATGGAACATGGTTACCCACAGTTTTTACAGTGCTCTGGAAGGACCTATTGCACTAGAATTAAAACAAAGAAAATTGAATGAACTTCTCAAAAATACACCTACTTCACACAAAGAAAGTTGAATTAATTTCTGTAAGGAAAAACCGACTTATATAACTCATCTTTAAAAATTCAATAATTTTAGCCATAACTTATATTGAACAGTCCATCAAACTTTTATTACGAAGACTGTACGAATATATACACAAATGTACGAATATATACCAAATGTAAGCTTTTTGGCTTTTTCGTAAACATAACCAGTTCGTGAGTGTCCAGTCACTAACGTGACTATTAACAGGGAGTTTGCTTCCCTCACAATCCGGGGACGGTATCCCGCCGGATAAAATCCTTTTTCCAGTCTCCCGACGGAGACCCAAACGCACAACCTAGTCGTCTGACATCTAGACAAGCTCTGCCCTAAATCCAATAATAGACAAGCTGACCAACCACTTGGCCGCCGTGAGAAAAATACCTTTTCCCACTGCAAGCCGAAAAGTCTGGGGTCCAAATGTGGTCTTATCTAGGGATGCACCGATTAATCGGCAGTACCGATTAATCGGCCATAATCGGCCCCTTTGCCGATTATTAATAATCGGCAAAATCGGCCCCATTAATTGGCTGAAAAATATTTTTCAGATATTATTCTTTAAAGTACACTTTCACTAGGAAACTATGATGAACAATTTTATTAACAGTTATAATAATCCTCACAGTTGATATAAAGTTTTTTTTTAATGAAATCTCCTACTTTGAATAAAAATACATAGACAATGATGCAACATTTTTCATGTGGCGATAGTTTTCTCCTCAGCACAGTGCTTTCAGATAACCTCTCATTTTCAAAGAATAAAAGTACCGTAAAATGGGGTTAATCGGAACACTTTTCAGCTTTGATTGTAAAAAAAGCAGTTAAAAGATTTTTTTTAATTTGATTTTTTGGGTTAAAACTTCGGTCTTGCTTTACTTTTGATATTCCAAGCAAAGACAAAAGATTTTTAGCAATTATTTTTAAAATATATAGCAAATTATGGGTGTTCCGAATCACCCCGCTGATAGGGGTCAATCGGAACACTTGTTAAAATTTTTATTTTTTTCAATTTAATCTGTAATAGGTCTCACAAACATGAGTAATATTGATGGGAGAGAATAAGAACAGATAATTACTGTCAAATAAATGTATAATTTCAGTACCAGTAAACGTTTATAATTTGTGAAAATTCAAAATAATTTTGAACTTATGAAAAATGAAATGTAACTTTAAGAAAAGCTTTTGAATTGAAATGCAAAGATTTAACATGAATGGAAGTCACTCATGTCGTCCACAAATATGTACTTGTCCTTAAAACTAGCAATTGTGACTTGGCTTAAGTTTTTTCATAACATCTCCTGGGATGAACTCTGCCTTTTCTTTAGTTTTTTGAAATTTCTGGGTTTCGGGGATTGTCCTGAAAGATTTTTTCGCTTATTCATCACTGTCTGTGTGCTGGACGTTTACTACATAAAGTCTATGTGACTTTCTCCCTTTTATTTTAAGTAAAAAAAAGTCTCCTGGAGAAAAAATCTTTTGAAATCTGTAACTTTTGTCATTCTAAGATCTAGTTGCTCACGAGAAGGGATAAACAGTAATAAATCCTTGTCCCTGTCTTGATTAGAAGAATTGGGGTTAGAATCTTGATTTTTCAAACAATTTCCTTCAAATAAGTTTGAATTGGAACAACAGAACTAAGTGTTTCGATTTACCCCGCAAATTTTTTTCCCATGGCATTTTTCAGAATTCTTCACTTTTATGACACAATTTATAAAAAATGTAAATTCTAATGTGGTATTCTGTTGTTCAGATACATGTATAATTGAAACATACCACTCATAGTTTTTAAATATAAGAAGGTTTGTTCTTGCATATGAAGTTTTGCAGTCTATGAAAATGTGATGTTTTCTAGCATTCCACGTGCAGCCCTCCTTAGAAGCCAGTAGCGTTGCCAGATTGACAAAAGTATTTTTTTCCTACTTCCTATGATCTTACCTTTCTAAAAAAAAAATTCATGGCGAAAAATACCCAATAGTATATTTATGAAGAATTTCTTTGTACGGTTGGGAAGTTTTGTTCCGATTGACCCCGCTGTTCCAATACACCCCATTTTACGGTATTGAATTAAATGGCTACTGATTACTAAAATATATGAATTAAAAGTACTCCTAAATTGGAGTGTTCACCACACACTTCCCAACCCGTTATTTTTTTATAAATGTTTATTTCCAATTAACATAACTAACAATGTGTTAATAATATTATTGACACTAATATGAAAATTGGTTCTAAGAAATTGGAAAAAATATTGAAATCATTTTGTGAAAACTAGGAAAATGAAAAAAAATCTTCTCCCAGAAATAAATTACTCACTATTTCTAAACTTGTTGTTGTAGAGATAAAAAACAGTGATGGTAAAATTGGTAGCAGAAAAACAATTATCCTTATCATTAATCGACTCAGCCGATTAATCGACCGATTATCAACAGCCGATTAATCGGTAATCGGCCAATTTGCTTATCTGTGCATCCCTAGTCTTATCTATAGACAGCTCTAAGAAGCTACCGTAGGAATGTACGATTCCCAGGTATAGCACGTTTGTTTCATGTACACAAAATTAATAAAAGAGTAGCGCGTTAACTTATTTCTATTTCCCACATTGACTTTTAAAAGATAAGAGAATCTGACACACTTTTTTGCATCAAAATAAAGCTAAATATCACTTGTTAGGTGCAATATTCAGCTTCGGGAATATCGCTTAGGTCAGGAGATCAGAAAGTTCTATTCCGCATTGGATTTTAGAAATACAATGTCAAACATAATATTCCATCCGTACCACAATATAGTATACCATATAAGATATTATTTTAGGATTGTCGATATAGGAGGTTCCGGGGCGTTTGCTGCACCCTGCTAGTTCGGAATCAAGAACTTTTTCATTCTTTATGCATGTGATTTCGTTTTGAATTAAAATATTGTTACCTGTCCTTCAATTTCAATTAATTTTTACATTTTACCAGGATAGCGCTGCCGACCACACTTTGGGAAATTCTGGCTTAAGATATATACGGATGATATATTCACAACAAAAATATTTAAGAAAAATTCAATATCACCAGAAATGTTATTAAGCACATAAATGTACCAACAATATGAGCTGCTAAATGTAAATGTCTTGTAGAAGCAATTGCAACCATTGAAAGATTAATGCACTGATTTTACCATTTGTCATCTAATGACTACATGAATGGACAAAATACTTAATGCTGTTCGATTACCATCTAAAGCGTCTCTATTTTGCGGAGCTAAAGGAGCTCTGAGAATGGACAATTCGGGCAATTACTTCAGTTGTCACTCTGTGCTGAAGTCATTCAGTTGTTTGTCAGTTTGAGAAAAGGATGCGAGAAGACGAAATGATTTCTCTTCTTCAAAAGAAACCCAATTCGAGTTATATAAAGCGAAATTGCTTTGCGTTTGCATTAAAAAGAGCGTCAACACTTCAAAATTTTTGAATTCTCTTTTTCTTCTTAATCCCGTTTTTGCAAACATTCTTTCAATGCCTTCATGGATATTTCAGCTTTAAGAAAAATTATGCATCCTGTATCGAATACCATTTGGTTCCTTTCTATTTCTGTCAATTTATCATTTTTTGCGTTTTCCCGCAATATATGATCGATAACATTCTTGGCCTTGTGACTCTTTAGTTCATGAATCTCAAAGTGATAGAAACTTTTTGCTGATTTGTGTGTTGCAAGACAACACACAAGAAAAAGTTACGAGTCATGAAGTATGCATTAAATATGAACTTTTAAGCATTCACAGCTCAAGTAAATCAAACAAATACGGAAGTACGAGTGCTTGAAAAATGACAACAACCTAATCATATATCCAGTTCGGGATACTGCCATAAAGTATTAAGCAAGTTTTTAGTTTTTGACTTTGTTGCGGTATTGAACTGATGCTTAACCGGTGTTAAATTTGCCATATCGCGAATGACGCAATGACAAGGGGTCCCAGTGACCATATGTCCACCAGGGATGCAACGAATAGTGATTTGGCCAAATACCGAATACCGAATATTCGGCCAAACTCAAGGCCGAATATTCGGTTATTCGGCCGCCGAATAGTTTAACTTGTTTTTGTTAATATACAAAGCAAAGGTTGCATTTAAAGCACACTTTTGTATGATTATGAGTTCAATATAGATTATTAAAGATTTTAAAAAATAATTTGGTGTATTTTTTTTTGAAAATGGTAGCATTAGTTCAAATTTCAAAAATATTCGGCCATATTCGGCCAAAAAATCACTAAAATGAAGACCAAAGAAGAATGTACTTCCTTACCAATTGTTCTTAAAGACCAAAGCTCTATATTTAAGCTTCTAAAAAAGTATTTCACAAAACTCTTCCAAATAAATGAGGGGAAAAAATAAACTAAAATGATTCAGCATGGAAATGTATCATACAGTTTTTCATTGTATTTAGTGTTAACATTTACCAAAATTAGTAGCAACAAACCATATTTATCTATGAGAAATGTTAATATTTGAAGGTATTCCAACAAAAAAAAATATATATTTAGGTAACTCATAGACTTTTATTTGTGTAGGCACCAAGACGAAAATCGACTGTTATCGTTCTTAGAACCGTAGAGAATTTGAAAAATCGAAATGGTTTAAGTAGTGAGAATTAAATTTCCGAACCTATCTTAACAGAGCAGAAAGTGAATTTCGGAACGAGATGCTCACTACATTTACCAAATGTAATGAACACTTATTTTCCAAATCTGGTAAAATTTTGAGAAAAGAAAAAGAAAGAGACCTCTCTCCTAAAAATGTTTTCTATATCATAATCTGTTTGCACAGAAAAAACTTAGCTTTATGATTTTCACAATTGCAAATATTACAAAGAATATTTTTGAAATGTTATGAATCGGAATTAACAATACTATTTTTATATTTTAAATTCTCATATTCAATTTTTTTTTAAATAAAAGATTGGGAAAGAAGCATATATTTATCATACTATTTCATTTTTTACGCATTTTATTTTGATAAAGAAAGAACTGACCATTGTTTCATGCATGATTTATGCCTAAATTTTATTAATTTAAATCTTTTATGTACAACAATTAGTTTCATAAAATAAGTATACCAACCCTTGTAATAAGAAGAAAAAAAATATTTTGTTTTTCTGCTTTATTCTATGACTAGCCGGGTACCCGGCCCTGCCCGGGTTCCTGCCGGGTATGGTGTTTTAGTGACACTCGTTCATGAATTTTTCAACAATAAAGTGTATATCTATATACACAATGGCTACTTCTGTAAACAATGGTAATTTTTTCTGTCTGGACAAACTAAAAAACTGTATTACACACCGTAAATAAAAATGCAAGCTACATATAATGTTTAGGTAAATCGGAATTGTTATAAACTTGGTACATGGTGCGGCGTAGAAACTTGCAGACTTGAAAAGTCAACTAAGGAAAAAGTACTTCATGTATCAGTTTACTACTTTTTATAAGATATGGTACCCATTCTGAATTTTTATATTAGTTAGATTTAAAAACTACATCGGGAAGAATGGCGGCCCCTGTTAATGATGCACTCATCTACCCTAGATTTGAAGTTTTGTTGCACTCTTTCGAGCATATCAACCGGGATGTTGGTGATAGTAAGTCGGATGTTGATCTTCAGGCGTTGCAGGGTCCGGGGCTTGTCGTTGTAAACGATCGATTTGAGATACCCCCATAAAAATAGTCACGGCGTGTCAAATCGGGGGAGCGGGCTGACCACGGTACGTCACCTTTCAAGGAGACGTTATCACTCAACTGGTGAACCACAGCAAGTTTGTAGGGATGAAACTGGAGTTCGTTGTGAAGAATTCGTCTCAGTGTCCAATCAAAAATCCCCAAAGCAGCAGCGTGTTTATGCTCCGAACGCCTGGGAGAGCGCAAAAACGACTCCCTCACTTTTTCGACGTTTTCTAGGGTTCTGGAAATCCGTTGACCTCTTGGGCCTCTTTTTGCCACAACCCTACTTTCCCTGAATATTTTCACCCACAAAACAGTCGATTCCCAGCCAGGAATGGGAACAACGGGCTGAATTTTGAACCGAGTTCGGAAGGCACGTTGAGTGGCGACCACCGAAAGATTATTTGAAAAGTAAGATTCGGCGGCGAACGCTCGTTGCTCCTTCGTTCAACGCATGGCGACAACTAAACTATAAGATAACAAAACTTCAGGACCTTCTCTTTAAAATGAGACTCTTCCCAATCCTTTCTGACCACTCCTTGCTAATTAGCATCCAATTAAAATCAGCAAGTTTCTCTGCCGCACCCTGTAAATTAAAATAAATATATATTTACAATATCAATCGCACTGGAGTCAAGTATTTCCAAACATTACACGTAAAATAAGTTCCATCATTAGTTTATATCCTTGTAACATTGTTAACCTTGTTACATTGGTGAAAACATCTTACCTACCTAACTTAGAAATTTTTTGACTATAAACATTTTCTGTTCTCTAACTGTTGCCAAAATCAATTATCTTTTTATTTACCCTATTAGCGATTATTGGCACAGATGAATCTAAAAATCCTAAGAAAGCAATAAATTTCATACTTACTCCAGTGAAGCCTTGGTTCACATTTTCATTATGATCACTATTAATATTGTTGTTGCCAGGCAATAAATTTTTGCAACAATGGACTGAAAATTTAATCATTTAATGGGGAAACTACATGAAATTTACTATTTTCCATAATAACTTTTTTAAACTAAGCTTTTTAGAAATAAATTATAGCTTATCCTGCTCCCTGTTACTGTAGCTATCTACGGTAAAAAAATGGTTAAAATCGGTTCAGTTGTTTGGAAGATTACCCCGGACATACGGATACAAAAGTAGTCTTTTATGTATATAGATTTTGTAGATTATTTTATGTATTAAGATAGCCAAGGTTTGTAGTACACCCAGTTTAAGTTAACAATAAAATTAGTGAACACCCTCAAAAATGACTAAGTATCATAGTATAACAAGATTGCACTTAAAATGCCCATTAAACATAATAAGAATAATTAAAAATGTATAAAACTTTAAAATTGCGAAAATTAAATAATTTTTTTGCACAGTATTCGGCTAAGGCCGAATAGTTAAATAGGTATTCGGCCGAAGCCGAATATTCGGCGGATTGGCCAAATAGGCTGAATATTCGTTGCATCATCACGAAGTCCACATGGATCCGAAGGGATACAGAAATGCAAATTATAACTTTCCAATTATTAATAGGACGTTTTTTTTTTGTCAGTACACTCGAACTCGAGATTCATCATCATCAGACGAAAAGTTTTGTTTTAATAATTTTGTATTATTTATACTATTTTTAATCTTTTCTGCAACTTTTTACTTTGAACGGCTAAATTTTGTTTGTTTCTGCAATATATATATATATATATATATATATATATATATATATATATATATATATATATATATATATATATATATATATATATATATATATATATATATATATTTGTATTTATTTAGTAATCTACCTTTTAAACTATTTTTTGTATTAAATATTGATAGCTTTTTGTTTTTACTTACTATTTTTATTCTCTTAGAAATCCTGGATTCAACTATTAGGGCCATGCTCCACATCGACGTAAAGCAGAAAAATTAGGCAGAAGCGTAAAATGGATTCAATGGTGTTCCTATGGAAAGTACCCGGATTTTCGGTTTCTGCCTTCAGTTTCGGTCGCGTTTTACGCTGATGTGGAGCATATCCCTTAATTAAATAAAAAATATATATATTGCATTATTTAGTTGATCAATACATAAGTAACAATAACGAAAAATAATTTTGTCCTCCTGGCCTTTACTAATAGACGCACTGTGCGCCCCCCCCCCCCCCCACCCAGGACAGAGCACCTAGTTTTCGACTAGAATGACATAGCCTCTCGTCGGCTTCACCACTCGGCTCGTTCACCACTTTACTGTACTCACAACAGATGTTTTGATCTTGGAAAAATAAACTGTCTCAACATGAGCCACAAAATAATCAAACATGTTCTCTACAAAAAAATCTGCGTACTATTTAAAATAAAAAAAAAATCAATACCAATGCTCCTTTTTTTCGTCTCTTGAGGTATGAAAACACATAATCTTATTGACACGAATACCATAATAAAGCAATTTCTACGTTGTAATCTATAGATACATTCCAATACATTAATTAGTTTCTTTCTTCAAAGATTCCGAGCATTAAAATCTATAACAGAACAATGTATTGTAAAGGGGGAAAAAATGTTTCTGTATACTTTAAAAGCACCGTAATTGCAAAACAAGAGAAGGATAAAAACATATAGCGATAAAATTTATTTACTGTCGCATTTAAATTGCAGAGTATGTAAATACACAAATTAAATACAACATTGAGGTCAACGGTACGAGGAAAATTGCCAAGACAATAGGATTAATTTTATCCCGAGCTTATAAAGAGTATAGTCCCCCTTTTTTTATATTGCTTATAGAACTTTCTTTGGCAATAACTACCATGAGAAATTTAAAAAGTTTTCTTTGAGCAATTTGTCTGACGGTAAGTTAAAGTTGTAGTAATGGTTTTTACGATTCCGATACACGATGTCATTAATGTTATCACGGAAAGGACAAAACAAAGCCGTAAAAACATCATAATGAACAGCCCGAAACTTTGAATCCTCTTTTTTTAGTGTTTATTTTCATATTTCATACGGGCAATTGAATAAAAAGGATTTTTTATGTTATTAAAACATTATTATTATCATCTACTTTATTAATTTTTATAACAGTGTTCGAGAGTGTTTTTTTCTCGATCCAAGAATGCCACTAGAACAAGAGATATAAAAAAAAAATATCTTTAAAAAAGGGAGGTAACTGCGTGTAACAGAACCTTTTTCTTTTCTTCTTCAAAGTTGGGGCTCAAATCCTTGATTGATTAGAGCCATAAGTGGACATGAAAGCAGTACCGACATTTGTAAGGAAAAAAAATTGTTTCTTCCAGTCTTATGATTAACTGATAAAAGCTCGGCGGCTTAACAATGGGTGGCGCTAAAAAGAACGCAGTTGCTCTCTCACAAAGAACATTTGGAATAGGGGGTGAGGGGGTGAGGGGAGTTCCCTAACCTCCTGCGGCTAGAAGAATCAGAGCCAAGCAGTCTGGTAGCACTGTAATGACACTTGCTGGAATGTAGATGATACAGATTACTTTGGAATGTTATTCCTTGTTCGTATTTTGACTGCAATCATACAGTTTTTTTTTTTTTTAAGTAATTTTGGAGATGGGTTTGGATTTTGTTTACTCTAAATTGATGAATTTTGCAGAATTAGATTGTAATAAACTGATATTCTGCCAATTTTTTTCTAAAATATTTTGTATTTGGTGGTTATTTTTTTTCTGCAATTGAATGAATGAATGAATAAATGAATAAAAAGATAAAAATGAAAATGAAGATATTAATAAATCAATTATTGGGATAATTAAATAAATGAATGAATAAAATTTTGAATAAATAAGTAACTGATGTCAGGCCCATCATTTCACGTTTTTCCGGGGGGAGAAGGGGGGCAAAGAGTAGTGTTAGACAATGTAAAATTTACCAAAAAGTGACAAAAGCCACGCCCACGTAAAAACAAACACATTGATTTCCCAAAGTCAGGGGGGGGGGGGGCGGGTGGAGGGCAAATGTCGGGGGGGCCAATTGCACCGCCTAAAAAGGACGGGCTCTGACTGATGTACTAAATGAATGAATAAAAGTTTGAATAAGTAAGTAACTGATGTACTAAATGAATGAACAAATAAATGACTTAAAATATTTTACTTTACCCTGCATGTAGCAGGGTTTGACAAATTGTACTGGTATTTGAAACTCAAATTTGCTTACTATTAAGTTAATAAATACCATTCAATCAGCAGATCTGATTTAATAATTTAGATGTTAACAACAATTTTCAGATTAACAAATATAATCTTTAATGTACCCTGAAAATATTACATTATGCGCATCAAATTTTGGAAATGCCTCATATACTGATACGTATATAAATTGAGCTTTTTATGAGGCCCAACTAATTTACTGAGTGGAGCAAGAACTATAGGTTTGTGGAAGTCGTTTCTGTGAGTCGGACTGGATTTTTTGGAGGTATGAAGTCTGAGTATAGTTCGGCTGATAGTAAATTCGGCCATAAAAGGACGTTGGAGTCGGAGTCGGTCATTTTATCCGCAACTCTGCCAGAGCTACCGAGTAAGAGATGGAGCAGCCCTGGAAACAATTACAATATTTTGAGAAAACAGTTGAAATTTTGTCGAATAGCTCGTGCTGTAAACTGGGAAACATATTTCGCGATTTCATTTGCCCCACATTCCCTTACTAATAGTAATGTGATTGTTAATACAGTGAACTCTCACTTATGCGCCGGCCCAAGGGACCAACAGAAAAAGGCGCATAAGTGAGAGAGACGTATAAGTGAACAAGCCTATTTAAAGGACTAAAACGCAACATAGGTTCTAATGAGAGAATGAATAAGAATGTTTCAATAGAAAAGGGACATATTATACTACGGTTTGGCAATTACTGTAACGTAACTACAATGATAAAGAGAAAACAAAAATTGCTAGCATACCTAATTACAAACTGTTCTCTTTAAAACGATGCATAATAGATAATTGTCCCTCTCCGAACTCTAGTTCATGCGGAAAAAATGCCTTCCGTGAGCAATAAAGGCGAAAGATTAAAGAGGAAAGTGAAGAAAAATGCTTATTTTTTAAAGAAAATAAATTATTTTTTTTACATTTTAGGGAAAATTCGGCGCATAAGTGAAATATTTATCTTTAGAGCGACGCATAAACGAATGATACTATCATTATTTTGCTATGGAATGTGCTGGGACCATTTAAAATCGTCGTATAAGTGAAAAAGGCGCATAAATGAGGCGGCGTATAAGTGAGAGCTCACTGTACAGTCATTCCCTAAATACATTATTTCTGAGTTTTAACCCTCTCGCTGCGTATTTTTTTTTAATCAAAATAGGTTCAAAAATTGCGCATTTTTTTATTACATATTTCAAATCTACAAAAATTTTAGACTTAAAATATACAAAAATTTTTTGTAAAAGAGTTTTTTTTTCAATATACAATTAGATCATAGAAAAAAGTTGTCAGAATATTGAATATTATTATATATTTCTCAGAAACGTGGACAACTAACGCCATTTGTTAGTCGGCATCTAAATAAACAATTAAACATTACAGAAAAGCCGAAATGAAACCATGAACGGGGAAAGAGCGGGTTGCACACTTAAATAGACGGCAAAAACGCTTCCCCGCGATAATCGCGGGATACGCAAATTTTGCTACTTCTACGTTGCCCGTGGAAATCGCGGGATGCGCAGCGAGAGGGTTAAATCTTTATCTTTTTAAGATTCAAAATAGATAAAGATTTAAAATGCAGTTCATTTGTTTTTGCAATGACAGATAAAACATTGGTTTTAAGTGTTTTAGTTATTCTCTGGCATAAAAGTGCACTGCAACAAATGAACTGTTGTTTTTATAGTACAATACTGGCTAGCTGAAGATCCAATTTAAACTTGTAAAATGCACACACCGTTAACAATAATTTTCTTGAAATGTTACGGTAAAAGTTACCGGCATCCATGTTGCCAGTAACTTTCACCGTAAAATCCAATTTTACTGTAAAAGTTTACGGTAGAGAAAAGTTTAAAAATGTAAGATGCGAGCGAGATAGGATCGAACCCGAGACGCGGTAACCGCGCTCCGCTTCCCTATCCACTGTACCGAAAAGACTGCACAATGTGAACAGGAATTGAGTATTATGTGCTTTGCGCAGTAAGTCACGTGGTTTATCAACTGACGCTGTAATCGTTTCTTTTTTTCTGGTGCAATTTACTGTAAATATTTTCTATACTGTAAATGTAACATTTTACAATGCTATTTACCATAAAAGTTTCTTGAATTTTTAACAGATCAGAACTAAACTGCAAAACTAGCAAATTTTACAGTTTCTTAAAGTAAAGTTAGGAACTTTAGTTTATTGCCGTAAAATTTAGCTGTATTATACTGCAAAAACCACAGTGGCAGCTGTGGCACACACTGGCAGCAGAGGTTCCAGTTTGTAACTGTAAAATGCACAGTAATAAGCAGTAAACTAGCAATTTTACAGTTTATAACTGTAAACTAGCAATTTTGCAGTCTACTGCTGTAAAATTAGCAATTTACAGTTTGGTATTGCAAAAGTAGAAATTTTACTGAAAATTACTGAAAAATTAACAGTTTTTACAGTTTATTATTATAAAATTAGCTGTATAATACAGTCGAACTCGCTTATAACGAGCACGAAGGGAACGTAACATGTTGCTCTTTTAATCCGAGTACTCGTAATAAACGGGTCCTTACGGCCGGTGTGCAAACAGAAGGGGTGGGGACTTGGGAAGTCAAATAATTGAGTTTACTTACAATTAATTAATACTTACTTTAATTACATCAATTAATTAAATTAAATACTGTTCTTTATTTAATGATTTCTCTGTAAACAATCAGCCCCACCTGTAAAACCGGATTTGTGAACTCTCCCTATTGACACTGGAATGCTGGTGGAATTTTTCATACAAAAGTATTGAACCGCAGGGGAAAACAAATGAAGATAAAACAGGAATTTGACTAGAAAGATGAGAAAAAAAAAGACTGCGAGACAGAAAAAATGGCTCGTTAAAACCGGGTCTCGTTCGTTAAAAACGAATTCTCATAGACTTATCGGTGATCCAACCAAATATTCTCGTTTCCCTCGTTAAATCCGAATTCTCGTTATATCCGAGCTCGTTTTTAACGAGTTCGACTGTATTGTAAAAACAACATTATTTTTTTACAGTGTAGAGTATAGATTCTATAATAATCTATGTACAAATGCACATCTCATTACCAAGACGATTTTGGCGCACTCTTCCTCTCTGGGGAGAGGGATTGGGGGACTTCACACGGAAGAAGAAGACAAAAAAGAAAAACAGTCGGATTCCAGAGCTAACTGGAACCGCGCAGTCTGCCAGAAACGAACTTCCACGTGGGGGATGAGAGAAACACATTCCGAAGGCCCCTCCCGGCATTTCACCTGGGACAAAAGTGCCAAAATTGGCTTTCCTTTTCTTCTTCTGCGGGACCCCCATCTTCAGGGGGAGGAGTACATAGCAGTAGGGGGTTTGGAGAGTACCTGCCAACTTGACACGTTCTTCATTATCCCCGCTTTTTAAGAGGAGAGGTTTGTTTTGTTGCACGGAGGGCTCTTTTTCGGACACAATCGCCGCGGTGAAATCGAGATATTGCTGGAGAAAACTTGAGGATCTGAATTGATCTAGCTTGTGTTTGAGAAATTAATTTATTTCTGTGAGCTGTACACTGTATAGAACGAATGTTGTATTTACAGTACAATGCAGCTAATTTTATAGCAATAAACTGTGAAAATCGCTAATTTTGCACTAGCAAACTGTAAAATTGCTAATTTTACAGTAATAAACGGTAAACTCGCTAATTCAACAGTTCATTTTACAGTTTTAAACTGGAACCTCTGTTGCCAGTATTATACTGTTGTTTTCACAACATAATATAGCTCTAAATTTTACGGCAATAAACTGTAAAATTTCTAATTTTACAGTAAGAAACTAAAATCGCCAGTTTTATAGTTTATTTACTGTGCATTTTACAGTTTTAAATTGGAACCTCGGCTACCAGAATTATACTGCAAAAACAACAGTCCATTTTTGTGAACTGTAATTTGCATGCTTAAGGAGAAGTTTTCTGATTTTATATGCAGTGAAACTTCGCTTATACGTCTTTTTCGTTTATGCGGTCGATTAATGATCATGATTTTCTTTTTAATACTATCAATTTTAACAACACTTTCTTTTTTCTTTTACAATTTCGATTTTAGAAGCAGTTATTAATCCATTTCTGAGAAACTATTTATTTTTTCCATTTTCCTAACTTTTCTAAAATATTTTCAAAAGTTCCTCTTACTTCATTTAGCTAATTTTCTTATTGTTGTTAATAAACTTACATAATGTTAACCCATTAATGCCTAGCGTCCCTTTTTAGGGACGGTCCAAAAAAGGGTCTGAATTTCCCCCAAATAAACATTTCAACCAAATAATAGTGTTCAATGAGTACCTTGGGATTGTTTCAATTCGTTATTAACGGATTGCAGCACATAACCATTGTAAAGTGTGTTCTGTAGCAGTTTTAATATGATCTTTATCAAAAATGACATCGTTCACATTCTCAAGAAAAAAAGCCAAGTTTTCAAAGTGATTCCCAGCTTCCCAGTTTATGTTAATGGCTGATTTTATTTCTTCTTATAAAATGTCTTTTCAAATATTATAGGGCAATTCCATCGTTACAGACGTAACAATCGCAGACTTTGAACACTAATAATTCTGGTTTGGGCTGATGAAAGTCTTCAATTTTTTTTCCTGTAGTGTAACTTGATGATGTTTATGCTACATTAAATTTGCGTGCAGATTGCTTAATTACAAAAAAATACAGAAATTAAAAACTGCCTGTTACAGACGTAATTCACAAAACAGCAAAAACTCGACTATGTCATACAACTTACAATATTCCTCTGATTTATACGGAAATTTTGAACTTTTTTTTTTAAATACGTGTTCTAGAGACTTCAAGCTTTCTAAAACCATAAAGATTGTGTGGATTTTGACTGCCGAATATGTGAAAAAAATTCATAAACTTGTTACGGACGAAACAAAGTGGTGTTACAGACGTAACATCTCTGATTTGAAAGTAGAAAACAGTATTTTAAAGCAGGAATAAACAAAGATTTTTGTGCTAAAACAGTACAGTAGCATTAATTAACACATTATTTGAATATGTTAAGTTATACTGTAACAGTTTTAGAAAATTTGGGTAAGTCTGGGGGAGTTGAGAGCATATGCCGATATGTCAATATGTAACAATGAATTAATGCATCTTAAGACAATTATTTCCAAGAAAGATTGACACAAGAAAAGTTTAGAAGGGCCTTCACACAAATTTATGTATTTGTATTCTTAAAATTAATGCATAATGGGGCTGCTACATAAAAAAAATCGGAAAAAGTAAATTCCTCCCTGGAATCAGTGATTGGTCTTAAGAGAACTTAAAAATTTGAAAATGCTGGATGATATAGCAGAATACTAGTACCAAACTAAAATTTAACCTTCTTGGTGACAGTTGGTCAATTTTGATAATTTTTTGGAATGAAAAAATGTGTCCTTTTTTGTCCGACGTTCTCGAAATTCGAACGGCATTTTCGTATTCTGTTCGAAAACAATGCATTTCGCGGGCTTTTGGCAAATTCGCGATGTTAGCCCACCGTTCTTCAAATTTTGGCGTCAGCTTTAAAACATTTTCCTGGGGCATATAAATAATTTTAACTTTTTCTGCAATGGAGTTTGCACACTGAAAAAAGGAAAGAGCGTCGTTGACAAATGCTGTTCTAGATCTTACTTTCTGCCACACCTGGTGCCTGACCCCCAACTCCATCCACAGCTCCCTTTCCATGTAACGTAGCAAAAAAATGCCAGTTGAGGTATAAATTATAATCAGTTATACCATATGTGTATTTTATTAATCTTAAGAAATAAATTTCAATTACATGCCGACATAATTAAAAATTTCAAAATCAGAATACCAGAAACTTTAGTACTCGTACCATATTATGCTATATACATGTATTGCTCATCCTGTGCTTTTTACCTATTTAATTGGAAATTTACTTTTGCTACGGACGTAACATAGAGCCATTTGTTATGTCCGAAATGTTACGTCTGTAACAGCATTAATTTAAAAACTAAATCAGTTGCAATATTTTTAACTATGGTGAGCAATTACTCTAAGAATTTGCCAAAAGGACCATTAAGGGTTTTTTTATTTTTGATTTTTTAGGACGTAATGACAACTTTTGCTTCTTTTTAGGTTACAGACGTAACATCAAACTTCTTTTTTTCAAACTTCAACTACACCATTTAGATCAATTCAAAAGAAATTAATGAATGCATATTATTATAGTACCGTCTTAGTAGTTAAAATTGTGCTACAAGTAGCTATTTTTGTTTTTATTTTTCGATGAGAAATATGCATTTGAAAATGTGTTCTTTTTTCTGATTTTTACAAGTTCGTGAATATCGTACTTCCAACTAAGAAAACAAGTATTATTCTAACTCTCACCAAAAAACCAATGCAGGATTCTTAAAATATACATCTTAAGCTTTAAAATGATGTATAACATAGCAACATAACTTCAATATGAATTTTTGACCAAATGGTTTCACTTTTCATGGAATGGCCCTATATTGTAGGTAGAAAAAAATTTTAGTAAAAAAAGTATGTACCCTCTGGGGTCTATCGTAACTTTTGAGGGACGATTTTTCTTTCCTTAATAAAAACTAATTTTTGACATGATATTTTTTAAATTATTTTTCCTGTCCATTAGACACTATTTGTAACCGGTATACAAAATATCTTTGTAAAAAAAAAAAGTCAGGCATTAATGGGTTAACTAGACATGAAAATTCAAATAAAAAAACGGGGGAGGCTGTGGCGAGCACTCTAATTTATTTTAAAATTAGCCATTTACTCAAAGAATTATTTATAAACATTATAAAGTTGTTTGGAGAGACAGAGAGAGAGAAACACAATGATAATGGAGAAAAGTATCAACTCATGAAAAATGTTGCATATATGTTCATACTTATTCAAATTGGAATTAATTTATTAAAAATTTTATATCAACTGTGGGACTGTTTTAAGATATATATTTATTTCGTTCTGTTATATAGTTTTTTTAATCATTTGTCGTTTTTTGTCCCTACACTTTCGTACCACGTGTTATTCTTGTGTTTGCAGAAAGTTATTATTTACAATTTTTTCCCATGAGAAATTCTTGTGCAAGACATGTTTAAAGTAATTTTATTTTTAAAATATTTTTCATCCATTTCGTTGGCAAAATTTGGCCTATTATTAATAAAATGAAATACTGATGTTTTTTGCCTTCCATGTTCTGGAATTTAATAATTCATAATAGTGTCACAATTGTCACATACATATCAGCTGTGAGGGTAATTTTATAATATTTCATTCCAGTGGCGTATCCAAGGGGGGTGCCAAGGGACCAATGCACCCCCCCCCCCCCCCCCCCCCCCAAGATTTTGTAAAACTATAAAAAATGATGGCACCGAATTTTGAAAAAACACGTAACGTTCATGTAAATATGCCTTAGGTTTTTTTCAATGAAAATTACTTTATGGTCACTGAAATATTGTCATATTATTTTCTGTTTTCAACAATAAGAAGCAAAACTAATTGTTATTCTGTAATTGTGGAAATGTAAGAGGAAAATGAGCGATGTACCCGTACCCGCGCCTTATTGTTCTTGCATGATATTCATTTTTGTGAAAAAAAAAAAAAATCTTTGAGCAACGTTCAATGGAAAAAATTAAATCGAAATACTGCGTTTTTAAATTTTCACCATATTTCTTGATTTTTTTTCCTTTCTCATCACATAGTCGATGTTTGATGTGCACCCCCCAAAATCAATTTCTGGATACGCCACTGTTTCATTCAGTTTTACGCACTTTCTGAACTATTTGTTTTCGTTGACACTTCCATATTACATGTTAATGTAATGTTCACAGACTTATTCATTGTTAGTAAATTTAGTCATCATAGTTTCTTGTTGAAGGTGTGCTTTAAAAAAATATTTTAAAAATAACTGCTTTAAAAAAATTATTTTATCAATAAATCGGCCATAGTCGGCAAAGAAGAAGATTATGGCTGATTAATAGGTTCTGCAGATTAATCGGTGCACGAAGAATATAAAAAACGAACAAACTTTTCTCTTTTAAAAAGAAAAACGATCGTCGGTACTACAGCCAAAAAATTAACTAGAAACGGAATTTCGTTAAGGATGGTTCAAAAATAATTTAAAAGAGAAAACAATCAATTATTCCCTCACATTCAATTTAAAATCCAATCCTTTCTCTCTCAAACAGGTGTGAGTTTCCATAGTTCCCATTCTCTATATAGTCTGCAGGTGGATTCCCTCCTCCCCTCCGAACCCCATATTCATTTAACTTCTCGAGTGGAGCAGCTGTGGAAATAAGGGGGCGTGGCCTTCGCCCCCTCTCTCCATCAATGAGAACAAAAGATCTCGTCAAAAAGGAGGAGTTTCGGAAGTGCCTTGTTGACTGAAGTTTTTATGGAAACAAAAGAGGAAGGGGATCAATGGAAGATTTACTGACTTTCTCCAACCTTTGCACTGGGGTAGTGAAGGACAAGTATTATCCATCCCTGTTTCTTTCTAGTACAGAATTCTCGGGGTGAGAGTGAACGGTGATATTCTACTTGGAGAAGAAAGTGATGGAGCGATATATTGTTAGGTTGTCGATTGTGGTTTTGGAGTCTTCTCTCTAATTATCTGTGCCTGAGGAATACAGTCAATTTAATATTGTTTGCATGTGCAAAGAAAACTGAAAATGAAGTTTAGAACTTTGTAACAACAAAGGTTCTGATTTTGTTGCTATTTGTGTTTTTGAATAAGTAATATATTTGTCTATTTATACTTTATTTAAATTTATTATAATTGGGATCCTTCGTTGTCAAATCATACAAGTTAAATAGCTGGCTAGCGCCATGATGTCTCGGACGTTTAGTATTATTTTGTTTCGAATTTTGGGACAAGCTAAAATTGTTATTTTTAATAGAAAAATTAGTATTATTCGGATTTTTTAAATAAAAATACAGCTTTGATTTTTTTTTTTATTTATTTTTATTTTTCCATTTTTTGGAGCTGACATTTCATAAAACTTGATTTTTTTTTCTCTGTATTTATCCAAATGTTCTTTTTTCATCTTAGTTTTTAGTTTAGTTGGTCCAACATCCAAATTCATGCTGTGTGCATAATTGCATTTCATTTATTTTTTAATCCAGGGGAGGGGGCAAATTGACCCTCCCCCTCCCATTGCTAAATGACGGGACTGAATAACTCTGCTTAACTACAGTATTATTCATTTGGTATTAAAGTTTTAATTTTTTTAATCTCAATTTAGTGTTTGGTAGTCAAGATAAGAGGTAATTTGGATATAAATTTCTGAACGCCAAATCTGTCTGCACATGGGTTAGTTAGCACTTAGCACTCACAATTACCATGTATCAATTATTGCTGTATAAGCAATTTTTATAGCATTTCAGAAAAAAACATTTATTTTAGAAAGAGATGACTCGGCGAAGTTAACAAGAAATAATACATGTGCAATTTGAATTTAAATGGTACCAAGTATCACTTGAGATATAATCAAAAGTTGCCCTTTTAGAAATAACATTTTAAATCTCTTTTCGTAAAGAACAAATCTAGCAAGCGTCCTTGCCAGGGTATTTGTGCTTTTCTATGAATAATATAACTTACTTTTCTGGAGGAATAGTTTATATTATTCAAGCATGTTTTCAAAAAGAATATTTTTTCTTTGGTAAAGTTTTTTTTTCTTTGCAAGAAACATTCTTTTTTGCCACACACTCTCTCTCTTTTTGTAAAGTTCAGAATCTTGTATTCAGTTCAACAACTGCAAAAAGCAAACACTAGCCAAAATATTGAGATTTTCCCCCTTTATTTCATTTATTCTTTCCTCTAAAACGTGTATAGCTTTTTCATCTTCACAACTGGTGAGACGTCTCTACCCATAACTTTTGAAAGAATTTACATTGGAGCAGAAAATGAAGAAATACGAACGTGTCTCCTCCTGACCTCCGCAAAATAAATATCATATTTCCGAGTATTTCTCCGACTAAATTCGCTGACTCCCAGTTAAATAAACTCTCCCGAGAAAAGCGCTGACCTGCCAATTCTGGGAACTAGAGTCTTATAGAGTGTATAACCATAAGCGAGAGCTCCCGAGGAGGGTAGAAGACACTGCGCGAAATCCAGGTGTGCAGTAATAAATCTTTTGGCGGTACGACTTTAAGAAAGCCGAAGGGGGAGGGGATTACCACCTCTCGCCGACCAAGCCCTTTTTCCACACGTACCTTCGGGAATGCATGGCGAATAATTACGAAACCTTCTTCTTCAAACATTCTGGAAATTGGCTTGAGTAGGTTAACGAGTTGTCCCCTCAGCTGTACGTAATAAATTTGGAAGTGATGCAGTTTTTTTTAAAGCTTCAAGTTCTGAAATTTAGCTTCTCCAATCAGCGAAGAATTGTGAAACGGAAATCGCTACAAATATATCTTTGGCGTTTGTCAGTGTGGCGAATTTGCAACCTTTAGGTGACCAAATGGGGTGCTTCGAGTAAAATATTGCCGTTGGAACAAAAGGGAGAAAATGAGTCTTGCTGTTAATCTTGTTATTGCCACATAATTTGCTAAAATCCAACTTGTTGAAAATTTTAACGGATTTTAGAAGAATGCTTTCAACACCTTTAATATACATTCGTTTAACAAAGATTCATAAATTTCATTTAGGAGGTAACATATGAAAATGTTTTAAGCGAGAAACTTTTTTTCCTCGATACGACGCTTTCTATCTTAAGCGAACTAAAACTTGTACCAAAATTCCAAATTAGAAAAAAAATTAATCTGCTCAAACTGTTGAGTAATGTTGAACCACGCATTTGCAAACGAATAAAATCCTTTGTGAAACAGAGCAACCGTAAACCAACTACGCAATCAATTGCAATAAGAAGATGCAGATAATTGTTTCGGGGACTCAAGGAACCCCTTTTTCAGTACAGAAATGTGAAAACTTTTTGGATGTAAAGTCATCCGACCAAAGATATCAGATGACTTCACATCCAAAAACTCACCTTTTACCGCGTTGAAAAAATAATTGCTTGAAGTATCGAAAAAGATGCTTGCTACTTCTTTTCTTACAATGTTTGTACTTTGATTACATTGTTCTTTTATAATCCCCTATTTGGGCTCTATTTTCTCTTCTTAGTACAGTGAAATCCAGCTACAACGAATACTCGTACAACGAAGTATTCCTTTCAACGAAACAAATTTTCAGTTCCAACTTAATTGCTTGATTTCGATCACAACGAAATTCCCTTTCAACGAATAACCTTTTGCGGTCCCTTGAAATTCGTTGTAACGGGATTTCGCTGTATTTATAAACCGCTGAAACTAGACTATTAAAGGAAAATGAGCTGTTCACAGTTGTACAAAACACAAGTTATTTTTATAGTGGTTCCACGAAGTTTCAGTAAAGCCTGAAATTGAATTTGAATGATCTCAAAAAGGATTTATGAGTGCATTTTCGGTGAGTTACCATGAGAGACATATTAATACAAATTCCTAATAACTTCTGTCTTAAATGAGGATAATTCATCAGTCATTCTTTTTGGTGACTATTTTTCTGAGCATATTTCTTGCACTGAAAAATTTATCAAGATTTCTTTTTAAAGGGGAAGCTCTGCGTAATTTTGTGTACTGTTAGGTTTATATTTCTGTTAGTGAGTGAAACATAAATAACTTCAAGAGAGGCTGCATTAGTATTTCATAAGTTTTGTGACAGAGTAGAAGGATAAATATTTGGATTACTTTTGAAGGAGCACTCATTTCCTGAGGGAGAACATATAGTAAAACTTAGACGTACTTTGCCGGGAGCCTTTGACGTTAAACACATAACGGCTCAGCGAAATGCAAAATACGAATAAATAATTAAATTGAAAAAAAAAAAAAACCGCAGTATCAAAAGCAGGAAGCAAAAATCTATCGTGTTCTTCAGTTGGAAGTAGTGCTTGCTGGGGGTAGTTCAGTGAGGAAGTAGTTAACAATAAATTTAAAGGAATAAAAAAAGCTTCTTAAAATTAATAAATACCTTTGACATTATAATAGAGATAATAAGTTTGGCATTCTAAAGACAAACAGAAAGAGAAGGAATAAGGGAGAAAAGAGAGTCATGGCGTTGAGTCAATTTCATTGCTCAGTTCGAACTTTGCCCCCGCTAATTTAAAATTTATTTAATTAAGAATCAATCTCAACATTTTTTTGAGGAGTGAGTTTTTAAACTGTATCCACGAATACTAATCTTTTCTCTTCTCCCTTAGTTGTGTCTCTCTTTGCAACAGTATTGGTACTGATATTCGTTGTTACTCCTTTTGCGTTTGTTAAAATAATAATAATAGGTAACAAATCAGTCAGCTTTTAAGCATTAAATTATCTTCGCAATACATGAAAATAAAGTCAAATAGTAATTGAATAAAAAACAATGTAAAATGGCTTAAATTTGGCGAAAACTGCAATCGATTCTTGCAAGGTTAAAACCCGTTTTTCAATGCAAAAGTAGCGAGCTTATGTATGAAAGATAATTTGCCGAGCTTTTTATTCATAACCTCACTTCCTTTGCATTGAAAAAGGGGTTACTTGTAACCCTGAAACACGTGTATGCAGTTTCCAGTAAATTTGTGCCTTCTAACATTGTTTATTTGCTTTTAAGATGAAATAGTGTTTTAATTTAATTTATAATAATCACCCGACAACAACTTAGCTATAAAATCATTCTTTAAAATGAATTTTCTTAGTTACCTGCGGTCGCAATGGAATTTCGTAGTTCACACAAACTATACCCTTTTTCAGATGACTGGATTAGGTCTGAAGATATTCTGAAAACAAAAGTAATAATGATGAGTTCGTGTTTCTGGATTAGAAGCAAGACAATTTACTTTGAAAAACTCTTACCAGTTTATAATCTCATCTGAATCGGCAATTACTATTTTAAAAATCATCATTAGAAATTTATAGCTTGATCATCACTTGAAAATAACACAAATACATAGTGCCTTCCCGGGGACATCTACTGAAAACATATAGACTTCTGCTTTCCCGTCAAGAAATCTTAGAAAAAACCTAACAAGAACGACCATGTGTGAAAGTTAGAAATAATGTTACCCTCAATAGCTACCTCATCTTCTGGTATCTATTAAGTTCCATGTTCTAGGATCATGTTGGATTTACCAACCTTTAAGAAACGGAAGAATTTTTATTTGTTCCCGAAAGCAACTATAGACTTAAAATCAATTTTGTTTTTCAGGTGTAAAGAAAATTCGTTTCTGGACAAGATAATGTAAGAAAGAGCTTGACTAAAAATGACCAAGAACACCTCTTTCCCAACTGAGCAAAGCTCAAACCTAAGTGGGAAAAAAAATCCTTGTATCGAAGCGGCGCGGTGCATCAGAGAGATTGTTATCGCAGTAAAGGTGATGTTATTTGAGGTATATGTCAGTGGTTGATTGCAGTCTTGGTACCTTTTTTTTTTCCTCTCTTTGCCCCCTTCCCAACCCCTGCTAGTTCCTTCGCCGGGTGACGTCAGTAGGTAAAAGAAAGATCAATCACTCCCTGCACGCGATTCACCAGTCTTCTCGCTTCTGTAGGGGAGTTAGTTATTTATTTGTACACCTTGTGGATTTTTGGTTTTGTTCTTGCTCTTCGTGGAGCGTGCTAAATCCTTTCTGGCCTGGATGTTCGCACATCTTTGGCAGTGTCATCGTTTGCTCGTCTGGCGTGGCATAGGAGTGGGATAGAACCCGCTTAGTGCGATCTCTGTTAGGCCGAGAAATTGTTTAATACGAGTCTCTTTAGTTCAGTAGGGTGTTAGTTCTTAATTATTTTGTTAACTAAGTGTTCTCGTTCTTCAAGGAGCATATCCTTTCAGGCCTGGATGTTCGCACATCTTTGCCAGTGTCATCGTTTGCTCGTCAACGCGGATGGAAGTAGGATAGAACCCGGTTATTACAATCTCTGTTAGCCCGAGAAGTTGTTTAATACGAGTCTCTTCAGTTATGTAGGGTGTTAGCTATTTTGATGACTAAGTATTCTAGTTCTTCAAGGAACATACTAAATCGTTGCAGTCCTGCATGTTCGTACATTCTTGGCAGTGTCATCGTTTGCTCGTCAGACTTGGGTGGAAGTACCCGTTCAATACGATCTCAGTTAGATCGAGAAATTATTTAGTACTGATGTCTTTCATTAAGTAGGGTGCTAACTATTTTTTTAACTAGGAGTTCTTGTTCTTCAAGGAATGTACTAAATCTTTTCAAGCCTGGATGTTCATACATCTTTGGCAATTGGCAGTGTCATCGGTTGCTTGTCTGACGTGGATAGAAGTGGGATATAACCCGTTCAATACGATTTCGGTTTTTTTAGTGCAAGTCACTTCCATTATGTAGGGTGTTAGCTATTTACCTGTTCTGCACGAAGTGGAAATGGTTTACTCTTGGGAGATATGCAAAATTAAGTTAAGTCTGGTTTTTCAATTTGCTGGTATGTTGATGTCGGCTATAGTTTACGTCAACCTCCAGAACTACATCGAATCGTTTCACGATTGGCGCTAGCTTTATATGCCGATTGGCTGAATTACTGTAACGTGGTAGCTGGGAAAGACTTATGTTAAATAATGAATTTTTTTTGGATTATTTTACTTTTATGTTATTGTTAATGTAATTTAATGATCTTTTAAAATTTATTTTGGGTACATTTTAACTTTTTTCGGAGTACTAAGTTGTTTTTCGTGACTTAGTTTATTCCTTTGGCGAAATTTCCTCACTTTAATGGAACATTTGGAAGGACAGATAGTGGCGCCAAGAGTTTACAAAGTGAACCTCAACCACATTATGGCAACTTTAATCTTTTAGCCTATCTGTTATGCTAATCACAGAAAGTATTGGTAGTCGGTCAAAACGAATGTTCTTTATATCATAAAGCTCGTCGAAATTGAAAATCATGTCTGTTAATCTTTTGTTTATCCTAGTGGTTGTTCCCCATCTTTTTTTTTTTTTTTTCATTTTACGAAATTCATTGCTTTGAATTCCTCTTTTGCCCCGTAGATACATGTTGAGATCTCCCGCAATCATTGAATAAGTGGACATTTGACTTTTATGCTTTTTATTGTTTTTCGTGACTTATGCCGTTACTTAATCAAATCAAAATTTTGTATTGTGATACTGGAATATATGAAGAAATATTTTCTGAAAAAATCTCCAAGCATTAACTAATTATTCACAACTTTCCCTTAAAATATCAAGATGCCCCTAAATTACAATAGCAAATGTGGAAGAATAAAATAAAATGATAAACCTTTCTTAGTTTTGTCAAGGTTATCTGCTGCCACTTGAAAACAATTCGAATATTTCAGTGTTAACTTTTTCGAAACGAACAGCAGTAGATGTGCGTTTCGAAAAGAATTTCAGGATCCAAAATGGCGAATAGTTCGGTCTGTATATTGATTGCATGGGCTCGAGTTTGTACGAATGCATTAGTCGAAATAAAGATATACTAGGTGACCCGTGCGGAATTCCGCAAAAAAAAAAAAAAAAACTTCTAAACTTAAAATTTAATACGACAATTTTTATTGGCTTCATTTGCACAACATCGCCATCTACTGCCGTCGTTCTGACAACTTTTCAAAAAGATCAAAGACACGTTCACTTTTATAACTACTACAAAAGTGATACCCTATATTAAAATCAAATACCCAAGGCTACTACTAAACTAAATACTAACGTTATCGCAAAACTACCATAGTATTTTGAAACAATAAAAGTTACAATTAAGGTTTACCGAGCTAAGACTTGGCTTGAAATGTCGCATTTAAAATTGATTTGAACAACAATGTAACGATTTTAACAGTTGAGCAAAAAATTTAACTTTTTCAAACTTCAATCGCTTATAAGTCGCTTAAACGTGGATTTTCGAGATTCTCGTTACGCGGCGCTAGCGGAGAAACGTTCTAAAGAACGCATTTTTTTTTAATCTTTCGAATGAAATCAAAATGGAGACAATACGACAATTATTTCGCTAGATAGAGTCAATTTTGTGCCCAAAAATTGAAGTTCGAATAAAAAACGAACCGACACTTTTTAGAGGGTGGGTCTAATTTTCGTCAATAGCCCGCGGGATAAGCTTCAAATTCATAAATTTTCTTGCAATTCGATAAAGAAATGAGCGAGTTTCGACCGGGTATAGGATTCGGCTTAGAGAAATAATATATGGAGATGCTAACACACAACCTTAAAAGCATTTCTCCGACAGGAAGCTGCATATAGAGACTGCGCAAAAAGATCGAGAATTCATGTTGAGTTAAATAATGACAGCTGTTATTAACTTGTTCCCCTAGGCAAAAATAAATATTGCTTTTGATCGACACGAAAACATCGTGTTGAAAGCAGGTGAATGTTTTGCAAATGAGGCCTGACATGAAAGCGAGAAAAATATGCAAATGTATTGGAGGAAAACGCACATTAATGAAACTGATCAGCGATGTTGAATTTAAGATATAATTTTCTTCAAAGCAGTTGCAATTCAGAATTATATTTATACTAAAGTTTTAAAGAATTCTTTCTTTCAAATTGATTCAGAATCAGTCATTTAGGGTAACTTTGAGTCACATTATTCAACTTTGTGCCACTTCAAAAGTGTTAGCATATGTCTTAAAAAATAATAATACAGTGAATTCTCACTTGTACACCGCCTCATTTATGCGCCTTTTTCACTTATACGACGATTTTGAATGGTCCCAGCACATTCCATAGCAAAATAATGATAGTGTCGTTCGTTTATGCGTCGCTCTAAACATAAATATTTCACTTTAGTGCCGAATTTTCCCTAAAATGTATGAAAATTTATTTATTTTCTTTAAAAAATAAGCATTTTTCTTTAGTTTCCTCTTTAATCGTTCGCCTTTATTGCTCACGGAAGGCATTTTTTCTGCATGAACTAGAGTTCGGAGAGGGACAAATATCTATTATGCATCGTTTTAAAGGGAACAGTTTGTAATTAGGTGTGCTATAACTTTTGTTTTCTCTTAATCATTATAGTTACATTACAGTAATTGCCAAACTGTAGTAATATGTTCCTTATAGAAGCATTCTTATTCACTCTCTCATTAGAACCTATGTTGAGTTTTAGTCCTCTAAATAGGCTTGTTCACTTATACGTCTCCTTCACTTATGCGCCTTTTTCTGCTGGTCCTTTGGGCCGGCGCATAAGTGAGAGTTCACTGTAATTAAAAAAAAATCTTGAAACCCAGAGCTGTACTCGCCTGGCAAGGTTAAAAGATTGGAGATCCACTCTTTACTGTCAAAAAAAAAAGTAAAACGTTTTCAATATTGTGCATTAAGGCTGTAACCAGACTTTTGTTTTAAGGAGGGTTTTCCCAAACACATTCCTAGTGAAATCTATATAATCAATAAAACTTTATTTTATTTAAATATTCTATTGATATTTGTTATAATAGTTTATTCGAATGAGTTAGTGCTTCTTGAAGCATAAGCAAATGAACAAGATAATCTATCTCTTAACGAAGAAAACAAATCAATTAAAAACAAAACAATCGTTTGGTAAAAAATCTGCTTATTACTTCTTTAAATTTTAAAATGAAAAACATTAGGATTCCGAAACGATTCGAGCAATTGAAAAAATGAATATATGTCTGAAATGTTCAGTCATCATTCGGCTTATTACTCGTTCATATGAAAAATAAATAAATAAAAGACACCGAATTTCAAACCGATTTACATATAGACACTTCGTAAATGAAGATATAATAATCTCTAAAATGCTCACTCAGTCATCAATCTACTTATTACTTGCAAAATTTCACATAGAAAATGTCTGACTTTCAAGACGATTCACACTGATGCTTGCTTCTGATATGAAGATACAATAAAGTTTAAAATATTCAGTGTTATCAATCGGTTTAACCCCCTCCCGCTCGCTCTCGTCAAAATCACGAACTGAGTTGCCGCTTTATATTTCTCGCTTCCGTGACATTCCCGAGCTGGAGTGTCTTTAACGTAGTAACGCGCCAATAAGAATAAAACCTATTCATTTCTTTTGCCCGAAAACATTTCATTCCTCATTTTACATATTGATATTTTATGAAATTCGTTTTCAATGTTTAACACACTTTTTTTTTTCCTTGCTGGTTAGAAAACCAACGTTAAGTCACAGTAACCCTGAATGTTGGCTTTTCCGACGAAAAAAATACAGTTTTTAAAAATTTCAAGCTAAACACAAATTGGATATTAAAAATGAATGTATATGTTGTTTATTCATGTATTTTCATATATTTTTCAGGGATTAAAAAAAAGGCCCTTTTATGACCATTTTCTCGAAAATTAATTGATTGTTAAGGTGTTCTTACTTAAGTTTTCAAATATAAAATAACTGAATTTCGAAACAATTCATGTTAATACTTCATATATGAAGAATGAAGATATTATAAGTTCTAAAATGCTCAGTCATCAATCTGCTCATTCTCCAGGGAGAAGCTTACACAACGGCATTCCAAACCACGCTTCCATTGTTCTCATTACAACATTAGCACTTTAAAATTTCACGCTAACCAGTCAATTAATTATCTCTCCTAGACAACGTACGTCTTGTGCTATATGCAAAGGATAGTAAGGGACGATAAATCATCCCGATTCAAGTTTTAATTAATTCGTTTCATGTGTTTTTCTTTTATGAGTTGCCATCTTCATTAGGCCCACCTCGCTGTATCTTAATTCACACCTGCAAAACGTGGGTTGGTGGTTGGTACATATAAAAATTAGCAATAGAACTTTTTTCGTCTCATTAGTGTCAAAGATCAAGATATCCGCGAGTTATAAGCGATAAAAAAACGCCCTCGAATGAATGAAAATTAGAAATATGCTAGCGCCTCCCTCATTTTTTGGTTCATAATTGCGAACAGTTGTACCGGATAAGTAAGAAAAAATACTGAGATTATTCTGCTAAAAACGTGGAGGAAAGAACAGACAATAAATAAAGGAATCTTACTTCTTGAATAATACAATAAAATATTCAACCAATGGTAGTGAATTACTAATTATATGTGTAACATTTGGGTTGATTAAATTTGAAAAGCACCCTGCAAATGCTTCTCATGAAACTTGAGACTAATGAGAGGGTATAATAAGCCAGCTGAGTCTTTGTGCACGAATTTCATTTTTGCTTAAAAGCAATAAATATTTCAGGGCATATTTTAGCGATGTCCTGCTGCAGTATAAATCATTCAAACTTATCTGATGGAAAAGTGTTTTCATGCTCATTAAAACCCTCAGCTAATGAGGTGTATTTTTAATGCGTACTTATTTCTAAATTTTATCTTTCTGAAAATGTATACTATTTCTTGTTCTCGTTCACTCATTGTTTAGTGTAATTAATTTCAACGAATTAGTTTATGATTTACAGTAGTTGAATTTCTGAAGGTCTTGAACGAAACCAAAGAAGTCTGACATAGCAATAATTTGGCTAAAGCTACGTTTTAATGTTAAGCGTCTAAAGCATAAATATTATTTAAATAAAGCCTGCAGTTAAAAATAAATGAATCCAAGTTTTTTTTTAACAAATAAATTCATATTTCTGAATTTAAATCGAGTCAGTTGGCGTTATACGAAACAGTGTTTCATTGTATAAAGCATTGAGTAACCGCCCCTAAACTCGACTAATTTCGTATTCCATGCTGATGAGAGCAGAATAACCTCGAAACAGCTGTCCATGGATCGAAATGGTCGAGTTGGCGGTGTATTGAGTGTTTCATTGTTTCAACGCTAGATCTTTCCCTTCCTTTCGGATGAATTGAGAGGTAAAATTTGGCTGTTAGAAGTTACTCAGCTTGTTTATTTTTCGCTATAAAGAACTTGTGAGATTTCAGTTGTGAAACAAGAAGACAGACTTTGATTTAAAAACCAAGTGTGGTTATTTAGACTTCTCACCTTCGGGAGCTTGAACTTCAGGCATGGAAATTTATCTAAAATGAGAAGTTTTTTTACGCTTAGCATGTGCTGATTGTAATAGCAAAAAGTCTGGTATGGACCCCACACTACTTCCTTTTACGTGTAAATTTCTTAGTACTAGTTGCCTTAAGTGTTGAAAAAAGTGCTTGGAGTGAGCAAGGTAACGATTCAAATATTTACTCCCCTAATCTGCCACGAAACAATGCAAAAAATATTTTACAATGGTTAATTTTCTAAATATTGCTGATTTTAATACCATTCAGTGAATTTTTCGCAAAATATCGACAATAGCGCCAAGTTGAACCCAAATTCAAAAAATAATTTTTTCGCCAAATTTGTCGCCAAGTTGGCGTAAAACACTTGGCGACAAAAACCTTGGCGACATATCGCCAAGTGGTCGCGCCAATTCATATCACTTGAGTCTGCATTGAAATTAACACTGATTTACCCCAAAAAAGGGGTAAAACACCCCCTTGGGAACATTCGAATGCAACCACAAGGGGAGGTGCACAACTAGACCATCCTCAGAGCCTACATACCAAGCTAGAAGCTTCTACGGCATATAGTTTTTGAGTTATGCGACACACAACCGCACATACATCCGCACACACATCCGCACATACGTACATATTCAGACGTCAGGAGAAAACTCGTCGTAATTAACTCGGGGGTGGTTGAAAAGGATTTTTCGACTGCTTATATGTTGGTAGGTACGTATGCGCGTGCTGATAGGTCGAAAAACTGCGGAACATTCATTCGGGGGTGAGCAAAATCAAAATTTAGACCCAAATTTGAGGGATTTTTTTTTCGCGATCACAATACTTCCTTTACTACGTAAAAGGAAGTAAAAATGAATTTCTTTCGCTGAAAAATGCATCCATTAGTTCTATTTCTGTGGAGAGTCCCTCAATTCCGTACTGTTTCTTGTCAATATCATTGTCACGGAGATGAGAATAAATAATGGAGGTGAGATTCAGTAATTTTAGACATCTACCAAATTATAAATCATCAATGTATTCTCAAGTTTACTACGTTGGGAAGATGATTAAATATTTACAATCTAATTTAATGGTAGTAATTATTAATTTTCCTATTATATCACCTCCGTAATTATGGTTATTTTTATATTTTTATTTATCAATTTATCAGTAAAATAACTGAAGTTTAGCGGAGTAATTGTAAAAAGTCACTTTAAGTAAGTACGAAGACAAAATTAACACCCATCGTCAATTCGTCGATGCCACTCATGTTTCTTCACGATTCCACTTTCTTTTTCTTTCTTAACCTTTTAACTGTCATGCTCGAGATAATCTCGGGCATAGCACTGGTGTTCGAAAATGTCACGCCCGAGTATTACTCGGGCGTGACAGTTCAGTCTTGTATATACCACACAAGACTGAATTACTGAAAGGTATTCACTTGTATTTATTTAATTTTTTTTTTCATTTATTTATTTTTTAAAAAATAATTAATTTTTTTTTCATTTTTAGTAAATAATGCTCCACTAGAAGCGAACTTTACAACTGCCATGTTGAGTGGCAGCCGTCTCAAGCAGATATGCAGTGGCTACAAAACTTTAAATATATTACCCATGTGCTTCAAAATATCAATTTTTAACTGCTAAGTATATTTTATTTTGTACTAAACATTTGATTTTTGCAATAAAAAAATTTGACAATTTGTGCACCCAAATCATCAAAATAACTTGACAGTTAAAGGATTAATAATAAAATAAATGTTTCGTATCTTTTTTTTTCACTGACGGCAAAATATTCCTTTATTGTAACAGCCCAAAGCATGATCAAAACTTACCATGTTCCAATTGCAATTATTCTTTTACTGAACACATTTTTATTGATTAAGGCTTTTCTTCCCAATGCTACCAAGTACTATTTTGAGACGATAAAAATTTCCGAGATAAAATCGAAATCGCACTTTATTGACACCTTTACTCTTCCTATATAATTAAAGGTCATTAGAAATAATTTTTATTACAAATTTATTCATTGCGGAAAAAATCACTGCATCGCATTCAATTCTCATATTTCTCATCGAAATGTCTCTTAAACCTATATTTATGGAAAATTTGTGTGTGTGTGTGTGTATATAATTATCGCTTGTACACTCGAGATAAGCAATGAATGACAAGTTGTAGCTCATTATCCTTACAAGATGTTTTCACCTGCCAAGGAGACATTTACTTATCAGTTATGCCTTTACTCCTTTACTTGAATAAAGTATGCAGATTTTATTCTAAGGAGGAATGTCAAAAGCGGAGCTATAGGAAGGAAGATGACTGCCCCCGGTTGCGACTCCGACTTCGGGGATTTTTGAGCCTTCGACTCCGACTTATTCGACCCGAAATCAGTCTGACTCCGATTTTTGCACTAGAAAAGTTGCAGACTCTGAGAGAAGATGACCAGTTCCTACTCCGACTCTAGGAATTTAAAACTTTTAACCTCGGACTTCGACTCCGACTCTTTATAATTTTAGGATAAATCCTAAAATAAGTAAAACTCCGACTTCTTTATCTTAAAATGTCCAACTCCGAGTTCACGACTCCGACTCCGCAGCCTTGGTCAAAAGACGAACTACTTCAACAGCAAAAACGGCTTAGTGGGTGGGGGGGGGGGGGGGGGCTTTTTCGAAATTATCCGAATATCCGTAGAATAGAGGCCCACCCTATTCCACGAATAATCGGGAGTTTTCACTAATCCTAAAGGATATGGGTCGTTTTCAGTTTCAGGTGCAAGTATCGCTTTATGCTTTACAAAAAGGAAAACCGATTCTATACATTATAGTCATTACACTGTTAAAAATTCAGGAAGCTTTTATGGTAAATGTTACTGTTAAATGTAGCGTTTACCTTTACAGAAAAATTTTACAGTGAATTGTACCGATAAAAAAATTGCGATTGCAGCGCTAATTGATCACCACGTGACTTACAGTGAGATGCAGATGACACCCTATTCCCGCTCTCCTGATGTATCTCATCTGGTACCGTGGATAGTAGAGCATTGTAAAAAAATTGGGTCCCGGTTTCGATCCTTGTAGTTCGTAACTCGTGCTTTTTAATTCTCGTTTTCTCTTCCGTAAAATTTTACAGTAAAAAAAAATATTTTACGGTAAAAGTTCCTACTGGAGGCCAATAACTTTTATCGTAAAATTTCAGGAAAATTTTTAACAGTGTAGAAGTAACTTTTACCGAGGGATGCACCGATTAACCAGTAGGGTGGGGCGAAAAATAAAAAGTTTTTCAGATCAACTTCTAATAGTTGCCAAAAGTTGTCTTTGGTGATAGTTAGCTTTTGTGCAAAATTTGAGAAAAATCGGTTAATATCTTCAGGGGACGCTGCGATCGCAAAGTTTTATCATAGCTTTTTTCGGGATTTTATGGTTAAAATATGAAAAACAATGCCGTTAGCTAATCGCATTGCATTTTTTTACTCATAATATATATTTATGCATTAAAAGCATATGAAATAACTTAGAAAAAAATTATTTCATATGATATATTTATATTTCAAACATTTAAAAAGAAACAAAAAATGAAAAAAAGTGATTTTTTGGAAATATAAATAGATCATATAAAATAACGTTTGTGAGTCATTTCATATGCTTTTAATGCATGAAAACATCATTTGAGTAAAAAAAAAAGGAAAGAGACTAGCTAAAGGCGTTCTTTGTGATATTTTAACCATAAAATCCATAACAAAGCTATGGTAAAACTTTGCGATCGCAGCGCCCCCTGAAGATATTAACCGATTTTTCTCAAATTTTGCACAAAAGCTAACTATCACCAAAGACAACTTTTGGCAACTATTAGAAGTTGATCTGAAAAACTTTTTATTTTTCGCCCCACCCTATTAACCAGCCATAATAGGCTTTTTTGTCGATAATTCATAACCGGCCAAACTTAAATGATTAATCGGTAAAAAAAATATTTTTGAAGCATACCTTCACTAAGAAACTGAAGAATCATTTTACAAACAGTAAATAAATGTAATTATTTGCAGTCCCTAACTATAACATGTAGTATGCAAGTGTGCCGAACAAGAACAAAACAAACAGTTCATACAGTGCGTAAAACTGACTGAAATATTAAAAGATAACCTTCACAGCTGATATTTTTATGACACTATTAAGAATAATTCAATACCTGAACTTTTAAATTAGAATGCGAAAACATGAACATCTCATTTTAATTTTAAGTCAAATTTTACCGACGGAAAAAATACGTTTAAAAAAACTACGTTAAGTGTGCCTTGAACAAGAAACTACGATGAATATATTTACAAACAAGAAATAAATAATTTTCTTTAAAACAAAAAAGAAAAACATATAATACGATAGTGTAGGGAGTAAAAACAAAACAAATAATTCAAAGACTGAAATGTATATATAATAAAAAAAAAAGAAGAAAGATCCTTACAGTTGATATATTTTTTTTAATAAATAAATGTTCCTGTTTTGAATAAATACACACATATAGACAATGTTCCAACACAAATAGACAATGTGTTTTATGTGTCGATACTTTTCTACTTAGCCATAATGCTTTTACATAATCGCTTAACCTCTAATTTTTACTACGTATAAAAGTCATGAACTAAATAGCTACTGGGTCATTCCACGTCAAGTGATCCAAAATCTGAGAAAAATTTTACCTTACATTTTTGTATTTCTTTCACATTTGGCTCATCAATTGCACCCCTTGAGGTAATCAAAAGTCTCAATTTTTGGATTTTTATCTCTATTATTTTTTCATTTATGAGACTTTGAACTTTGGAAAAACCCTCGTTTTTCCATGGATAAGGGTACATAAAAGGGACCATAACTCGGCACCAAATATAGATAGAACGATTTGGTGAATGGCATTTTAAAGTACGTTAGTTGCCGCTTAATCTGATATGCAACATGACTAATTTGATAAAAATTTTCTTTTTCAAAAAATGAAATTTAAATTTCAAATTTAAATTTCTCAAAAAACATATAATTAATTTTTTTGAAAAAATTCTCAAAAATTCTTGTGTATTTCATCTATGTTTGTACAAATTTTTAGATTGGGATCTCAATGGAATCATATTTTTTTGAATTTTTGAATAAAACTGTATAGGAAAAAAATGATATTTTTTAGATTCTATTTATTTAAATACTAAGTTCTCTTGCTTGTGATGGTCTAAAAAGTAGTAAACAAACATGAATATGTTTAAAGTGAGCTGGCATGAGCTTATAGATTTGTCAGGTTCACCCCCCTACCCCTTTCTTCCCTGCACAACCACTCTTTTTTAATTCAAAATTGTTCAAAATGTTTAAAAAAAAAACAAACACTCTTTGATACAAAATGAATAGTAAACTTATTTAAAGTGGGGAAATGGGTTTCCTTATAACTAGTCGAAGTATCCCCCTCCCCACCCAAATATACCATTCACACTATACTAATATGACGTCTAACCTGGGGATTGAGTTGAGGATTATTTTCAAACCTAGGTATATATATTGTTTTTCAGACGAAGTGTTTCTTTTCGATCCAAACTTCAAAGTGTACTTCCATTCAATATCTGAAATTTAACTTTATGATTCATTTCATCTTCTACTCCAGCACCAATCTTCAATTTTGAAGGGAGGAAATAAATGGGTCGCCCCAACATCATAGCAAACAGCAAAATAGCACTGTTTCGCCTTGTTCTCATCGTTTTTTCTATTCTTTTCGCACAAAACTGAAAATAAATCAAAATATCAGACCATATGTCTGTGTCCCCATAACTATCTTCCCACATTATCTAGTGTGCAGCTTTTATTTAATTGTTTGTGTTCTTTTTCATTTTGTTGTAAAGGAAAGTAATGCAGCAAGATATATCTATATATGTATATATTAAACAAACACTGCTTTTTTGAGCACAACCTCAAATGTTGTTTAACTTCTTTACAGATTGCTCCCCCCCCCTTACCCTACCTTTCCACTCCATTTATTTTTTATCATCCCGCCTAGCCCCATTTCAAAGCCTTAGTCTCTACTGATGTCTGGTAGTGTTTCAGTTTGTTCTGTTTGTTACTCTTTCCTATTAGCTCATGAGCTTTGTCCAATAAGAGAAAAGAAAGCCAGTGATGGGGACTGACATATAACGTGACACTTTAATTTCTTTTCAGTTTTGTATAAAAATAATGGGAAAACATTATGAGAACAAGGGGAAACAGTGGCTATTTTGCTGTTTGCTATGATCTTGAGGCGACCCATTTATTCCCTCCCTTCAAAATTGAAGATTGGTGCTGGGGGAGGGGAAGAAATGAACCATAAGTTTAAATTCAGATTTTGAATGGAAGTACACTTTGTGATGTTCGGATTGAAAACGAAACACTTCGTCTGAAAAACAATATATACCTAGGGAGAAAATAATCCTCAAATCAATCCCCATGTGACACGTCATATTAGTATATAGCGTTAATGGCATATTTGGGTGGGGGAAGGGTTGTACTTTGCCTTGTTATAAGGAAGCCCATTTATCAACTTTAAACAAGTTTACTGTTCATTTTGTATCAAAGAAGCTTTTTTTTAGCATTTTAAACAGTTTGGGGGGAAAATGGTTGGGTCAGGAAGGAAGGGAGGGGGAGCTAACCAATCTACAAGTTAATGTTAGCTCACTTACCTAGAGTAAAAATAATAGTCAATTCAATCCCCAGGTTAGACGTCATAATAGTACAGCGTTAATGGTATATTTGGGTGGAGGAGGGGGATACTTCGTCTAGTTATAAGGAAACTCATTTACCAACTTTAAAAAAGTTTAGTATTCATTTTGTATCAAAGAGTTTTTTTTTTTAACATTTTGAACAGTTTTGAATTAAAAAAGAGTGGTTGTGCGGTGGAGGAAGGGGGAGGGGGGTGAACCTGACAAATCTATAAGCTCATGCTAGCTCACTTTAAACATATTCATGTTTGTTCACTACTTTTTAGACCATCACAAGCAAGAGAACTTAGTATTTAAATAAATAGAATCTAAAAAATATCATTTTTGTCCTATACAGTTTTATTCAAAAATTCAAAAAAATATGATCCCATTGAGATCCCAATCTAAAAATTTGTACAAACATAGATGAAATACACAAAACTTTTTGAGAATTTTTTCAAAAAAATTAATTATATGTTTTTCGAGAAATTTAAATTTGAAATTTAAATTTCATTTTTTGAAAAAGAAAATTTTTATCAAATTAGTCATGTTGCATATCAAATTAAGCGGCAACTAACGTACTTTAAAATGCCATTTACCAAATCGTTCTATCTATATTTGGTGCCGAGTTATGGTCCCTTTTATGTACCCTTATCCATGGAAAAACGAGGGTTTTTCCAAAGTTCAAAGTCTCATAAATGAAAAAATAATAGAGATAAAAATCCAAAAATTGAGACTTTTGATTACCTCAAGGGGTACAATTGATGAGCCAAATGTGAAAGAAATACAAAAATGTAAGGTAAAAAACGTTGGATCACTTGACATGGAATGACCCTACTAATAAGTGAAAATAAATTTAAATTAAAACTCTCAAACTAGAGTGTTCACATAGGCCACCCCTTATTTTTTCAAAAATTTTAATGTCCAGTTAACATAATAACAATGTGTTAATTATGCTATGCGTTGATTTAATTCTATTAACAGTAAGGGCCCTGCTCCACATTGACGTAAAGCAGAAAAATAAAGCAGAAGCGTAAAATGGAGTAAATAGTGTTCCTATGGCAAGGACCCGGATTTTCGGTTTCTGCCTTCAGTTTCGGTCGCGTTTTACGCTGATGTGGAGCAGGGCCCTAACGTGATAATTTATTCCAAGAAATTGGATGACATTTTGAAATTATTTTAGAAAATTAGGAAGACGGAAATTTTTTTTTCTCAGAAATAAATTAGCAACTATTTCTAAAATCGGAATTGTAAAAGAAAGAAATAAAAACTGTTGTTAAAATTGGTAGTATTAAAAATAACCATTAAAATCATTATTCGGCTCGGCCGATTATCAGCAGCCGATTAATGGGTAATCGGTCAAATTGCTCATCGGTGCATCCCTACTTTTAACCACAGCTTATCTATTTTTAAGTATTTCTCTCTTATATTTCATTAGTCTTATTGCATCTGTTAGCGTGTGTAGTTGAAGGGCTTGGAGGATGAAGGGGCTGTGTTACATTTTAAAAATGGAACACTCTGGACAATGGTACGCAATGGATACAGGTAAGCAAATAAACTTGGTACATCAAAAAGTAAATGTCAATAGACCAATTTCATACGCACGCTATAACGACAAAACCAGAAAACTATACTAGACAGCAACTTAACTTGACACTGAACGTCACTACGGGGGAGCCAATAGGAGCTCATAAGCAGTCAGCGATCTCCTCTAATTCGCCAAGTAGGCTGTGACGTTTTATCTAGCTCGTTTTTCATAGGCAAACGTCACGCAAACTTCACGCTGACGTCACGATGTTGGTGTCAAGAAACGTTGCAATGTAGAATAAAAAGCTACAACAAAAAACTTTAAACTTGAATTACTCGCAATTTCTGTTTTGTCACATTTCTAATTCATCTCCAAAGCCCTTCAATTAAGAATCGATCCTAAAAAACTAAATATTTATAGAAAACTGTTGACCACTTCAAATGGGTTCAACTCCATGTTCTCGAACTCTTAAGATGGAAAGTTACGCCTTGATTGAAAGTTATTTCCCCAACCCCCTTTCTTTCGCTTTTTTTTACAACTTCCTGCAACAAAAACCTTTTCTTTTTAATGTATCACTTAAATACCAACAGTATCACAAAAAAAAAAAAAAAAAAAAACAATTTAACAAAGGCCTGACGAAGTAAATTTTTTGCAAAAGCTACAATTTTAGTTGTTTAATAGTTACATTTTTGTTTCAAAACACATACTGATTGAAACAAACCAGTGATTATTTTTGTTTTCTTTCTCATTCGCTCAAGGTCTAAGGTACATTATTCGCACCTCAGGTTTAAATAATTATAGGTTATTTCATGTTAAAGTTAGTCTTGCGTAGCCTATTAAAATACAGGTAAAGAGACCGAAACAAAAGCAACGCTGTAATTACATTAGAATCCGGCTTGAAGCATTTCTTTCAACTTTGAAATCTGAGAACAAAGATTTAATTAAAGTATTTTGGAGCATGATAGTTTCGTTGTTTTTTCAGCATTTTTCCTACGTCTCTTTGATTTTCACACTTGAGAGCTTTCATTTGTAAAATGCGCATTAAATTGAATAAATAACTTTTTTTACTAAGCTTCATATCAAGTCACTCATTGAGCTTATGCGCATTTACAGTATTACTTTTTGAATGGAAGCTGAAACGAAATTTAAAGGTAGAAAAATATTTTAAAATTATATTTTACGTTCTGCGTGGTCTCATGCAAGTGATGAAGATACGTTTTTTTTATTCAACTGGTGATTTGACAAAAAAAAAAAAAAAAAAACATACATATAAGTACCTAAGTGAGTTCTAAAGTGCCTTAGATGTAAAAATCCTGTACCTCAAAGCAAGACTAAAGTGTTCTGAATAAATACCTTTGTGCTGAAAAATCAAAGCAGAATAATCAACCTAATTGAGCACAAAATTTGCAAGAATATGCAGACACGTGTTTCGGGGTTAGAAGGAACCTCTTTTTCAATGCAGTATAGTGTGAGTTTAGGATGAAAAGTCATCCGAGAAAAGCAACATGGTGGAACATGGTGTCTTGTTTGTTTTGTTCATCTTCCGTTTTTGCTATTTATACTGTCTTATTGTTCCACCATGTTGCTTTTCTCGGATGACTTTTAATCCTAAAGCTCACACTTCATTGCATTGAAAGAGGGGTTCCTTGTAGCCCAAAAACACGTGTCTGCAGATTCTTGCAAATTTTGAAAGTTATAACGTTGATTATTCTGATTCGATTTTAACCCATTCATGTCCAAGTTTTTTTTAACAATTTTTTTCAATTTTTATCTGCTTAAAACTCTTACTTGAAATGGTTTACGTACATTTTAGGCTTAAAATAGTTCGCTGTTGCCATATTTATTAAGTTATTTAACGTCCTGTTTATGAGATATTTTGCAGATATGTGAGCAAAATACGACCTTACTTGACTTTTCTTTTGCAAAGTAACATTACAGAAGGCATCTGTGATCAATTTTAAGCAAATAATTTCAAAATAGTTTAATTTTGTGAAAAATAAGTTTGCAAAAAAAATCTTACTTTCTGTGGCTACCCATGCTGGATCGTTGCTTGACTGATTTGTCTGAAAATAGCTGTCCATAAGCGCAACTCCGATGTCCAACTAGTGGCTCTAACTGGTTTTCTCAAGAAGAAGGACTATTTAACTTGTGAAAAACAGCTTTAGTAAAAGGATACACCCATTATAGGTTTTTGTATGCAGTAACTAACAAGCGTCCCGTTTTTAGGCTACTGGGCTTAAATGGGTTAAAGTGTTCTGGCTCGGGATCAAGTGTTCTGTTTTAAAAATTAACATGCCGTGCGTCAGTTTCCTTTTGTTTCAAATACTTGAAAGATTTGCGACGACATTGCAATTGTAGTCACGATCTATCACTACAAGATTATATGGGGGGAAAAAAAAAGCAAAAGCACACATTTTCATGTTTTCTTCGACAACATATTACTTTTGGGGGAAATTAAACCGGGAAATCACGTGTGATTTATACTTCACGTTAATTTTATTCTGAAGTATAGCTTTAAGATCCGCCTAAAAGTTGTTCTGACGCTGCTATTTATAATAAGAAGCTATTAAATGATTTATTTACAGAAACGGCTGTGCAGTTACTGAAGAAAAGCTATGATTACGACACGTATCAAGTGTTTAATTATTTTGCGGCAACAACTTTTCAAAACTGCTGTTTATAGTTTTGGATGAAAAATAAAATAAAACAAAATAATGCTACTGTCAAATGTCTCTCTCTCTCTGTGTGTGTGTGTGTTTTTTTTTTTTTTTTTTTGCACTTGTGTGGGTAAATAGGCATCTATAATCTGCCTTCATTATGAAAAGGAGAACCTTTTCAAGGCTCAAGTGTAACTGGCGAAAAATAAAAGAAAATATTAACAAAATGAGATATTATCGAAATTCAATTTGTTAAAAGTTCGTCAATGTAACGTGCTTTTTAGTTCCGTTTCAACATAAAGAAAAGAAAATTGAATCTTTTTATACCTGCTGTTAAAATTGAGCTGCGTGGCACTCGAAATGCTTGACTCATGTGATGCTTTTCCCATCAGAATCATGGACAGAACGGATTAATCTGAGATGCCAAAATTACTCTAATTTTTTTTTTTTAAGAGTGAAAATCCCAAAAATACCCAAATAATTCTCTAAGAGTGAGAAGTCACAAACATAACTCCAATCATTTTTTAAGAGTGAGAAGTCAAAAACTACTCGACTAAGAATAACCCTTTTTCTCTAATCATTCTTTAAGGATGAAACCTCAAAAATCTAGTTCTACACGCCTTTGAGCTTCTAAGTTGCCAGTGCTTAGTTTTTGTTATCGCAACGAAAATAAACATTCTTTCATTTTTTTTTTAAAATTGCTCATTAACAATAAGTAAATTCAGGAATCAAATTGCACATACACATTGATATATTACCAAATACTTTGGTGTTTCACGATGTTCCTATTGTAACTAAACATTTTTAGCGTTTCCCGTAAAATAAATTATTAAGACACATATACAGTACCACACCGATTCTCCTGATAGAGGTAGATTTGGTTAATGAAAAAACTGGAGATTGAATGATTGGAGTACTGAAAAACGCCTTTAGGCCAATGCTGCAAGGTGGCTTCTAAAGTTTGTTTAGAATTTAGTTTTGTCACACTTAAATCTCAACAGAATGTAACTTTAAATTAAGATAATTTAAAATCTTTTGTGCAAAAGAGCATATGGAAATTATTGAATGTAATATATACAATTAGAAAAAAGAGAGAGAGCGAGAGAGAGAAGACTGGAAAAAAGCCCATATGACCCTTGGTCTATCCGGTTTAATTCACATTCGGTTTATCGGCGACCGGATAACCGCAACTGTATTGTGCTAACGATATACCCCTAAAATAAAAAGAGAGAGAGAGAAAAAAAAAACTTTTTTGTTTGTCGGGGAAAATATTTATTGTGTGTATCAATCTCAAATGTGAATTTCTAAACATCCTTAATCGCTAAAATATTCAAACAATAAATATACAAAAGTGAAGAAAGTCACGCAAAACCATCATGTTTCCCTTCCCTAACAAAACAAAATCCATCTTTGTCCGTCCATCAGACTCATTATGCATTTTCCAAAGGTACCATAACCTAATCATATCACGTACCCTAAATGCTAAATATTTGTAGAATGCGGCTTGTGTAGATTGTCAAATGGTTTCAACAGTAGTCGGCCTCACGTCCGAGGATAGTACTGGAAGTTCATTACTTTCAGCATTACTATGCGAAACATCTTTGAAGTTAATAAGTACTTAGGAAGTTGCATTAAGTGTTATTTGTAACTCTTTAACTTTGTAATGGGTTACCGGGGTTATTCCAGCATTTATCGTTCTTTCTTCCAGCAGTCACGATTGTGGATGACTCCAAGAGAGATGATTCGCGATGATCAAGAGTGTGAAGCTAAACTAATAATGGAACGCGATGGTTTTTTTTTATTGCTTAAGTGTCAAAGGTTAATATTGGCTGCTGATAAAAGTTTGTCTTCTTCCAGTTCTGTTACTGAATACAAAGAAGATCTTTTCATAGAAGTAACGTATTGTGAATTTCGTATTCTTCTTTCATTCATCTTGGCAGCGAGAGACAGAGAAGAAAATTTTGCATTTTCAAGTCTGTAATAGCGATCTTTGCATAGTAAAGTCGGCAATGCTGATTCACACGAGTCATTCTGGAAGCGAGCCACACATGTTACATTAGTTTTATTGTATTTGTTGGCATACAATGAGGGAAAAAAAATGAGGAGGGGGAGACACTTAAAAGTTTTCCAACAGGGGTCAAAGTATATATTCAATGAACATTTCTTTGAGAAAATAAAAGCAATTTTGATGCCTCGTTAACTCAAATGTTGTTATTATTCCAATTATGTTTTCCTCAATGACGAATTGCGATAGGAGTGTGTGTAGGCATGTGTAGGCGGTCGTATCCCAGGTAGCACAAAAAACGTTTAAACGTTTTATTAACGTTTTTAACCCGTTGTCACAACGTTAATAACCATTTTACAACCTTTAAAAAACGAAGTGTGCTACTTGGGATGTGTGAGCTCCTTGGCCACCATGTCTTACATGGTGGTGCGGAGTGAGTGTTGCAGACTGCGCCACCTATGGAGGCGCCGGTTAGCAGGTCCAGGCTGGTGAAGCTGAGCACCAGGATGCGAGGTTTTGGCAGAAGGTCAATCTGAAAGAGGACTACACGACGTTTGTGCTCCAACGGATTTTTCAGTCACCTAGGTAGTGGATTGCTAAGGTGCCAGATTGGTGGCTGAAGAATCGCTGGTTCGAGACCTGCTGGTCGGAAACCACTTACTAAAGGTGACTGGTGCACGTTAAATTTGTCTCGGTCACAAAAAGTCCTTCCCAATCAGTTAACCTTTTGGATCCGGACTGCTCATATAGAAATTTTTCTTTCGACCCAGGTAGTACGACAGTTTAACCACAGATTTCTTTTCCATTGTAAGGAGAAGGTATAAACTGTCGAACCAGACGTATGAAACCTTAAAAAAATCCCCGGCTCCAAAGGATTCGAGTGAAAATTTCAACCCCGTCCTCTAAACTAGACGAGATTTATGGTACAACATGTGTACCGCCTGGCTCCTAAAGGTTAAAATTACGTGTGGGGATAAGCACAGTGCAGATTTAATAATTTGGAGTCCAATTGATTTGCCTTTTTTAGATGTGTTTAAATCCCCCCCTCCCGTGTTGTTTTTGTTTCATGCGGGACCATTACATCCTAGAGCCCCTTTTTAATTTTAACGTAGAAATCTGCCACAGGGCGCAGGGGACGTTAAATACTAAATCTGCCATGGTCACAAAGTCCTCCTAATTCCCATTATAAATCCTTAATGGAAGTTGAATTTTTACTAGGGCTGGTCAATAAAGAATGATCACGAATTAATAAAGCATGATAATGTGAACTAATCCTTGAAATGTTGATAGCATTTTTCAAATTGGTTTCTATGACATGAAATTAAAAAAAAAAAAAGGGGGGGGGGTCAGATTTTTTTGCTATTGTCTTAAAAAGCACGTTTTAAGCCATTTTTGGATACATCCTTCAAAATCGCCTCCGAAGCTTCCCCCATTAACCTCTGAAGACGAGTATCGTTATTTCAGAAGTGTTTTTTCAACTTTAGAGACATAAAGAGCCAAATCAGAGCTGCATGTAGGACGGGATACACCAAATAAACCTCCACACCATCATGTGTTTAGTCGGGAATGAGCAACTTCGAGCAGAGTTAAATCAGAACAGAATGAAATGTTCATTCTTTGCATCTTTGCGGTAGTTTCTTCAATGTTATGTTATCCCTTTCTAACATGTTATCGTTTTCTTCAGTTAGAGAAGTTACTGGGGTGGCAGTTGACCCTTCCTTGGAAACTGGTTTTCTCCAATTTATAACATTTATCAACAACTTCTAGCTGTGCTATAGAAAAGAATACATCCCCCCATCAACTTCTTGTGGCATCTTATGTGCTTCAGCTGCTGGATTTTAAAGATAAAAGCAAAATTTAACGCAAATTTTTTTTTTTTGCTCCCCGCATGTCGCTTCACTTCGCCCATATGCGAAAACGAAACTGTATGTAATTGGATGGCTCCAAGGTTGTATTACTGACCTCATGACCCTTAAATTTTAGAGCCCATTCTTCACTTATCTCACTGCACAAACATTATTCGTTTTCTGAGTCTTCAGTGGCGTAGGAACTTTGTATAAACAGGGGAGCCCGGCGCAATGCCGGATCTATGCGCTTTCGGGGAGAGGGGGGGGGGAGGGGGGCAAGATACACTATTGTCCCATTTACACACAAGATCAATTATAAAGTCATAAATGCTGAAATTGAACACTTTCTGTGAATAAAAGTTATTTTAAAACATTGTTAATACTGTCGTCCCCCCCGCTTAATCGGGTAACGGATAAACGAATACCCCGCTTATATACCCCACTATTTGTCTGCAACTAGTACAACTTAGTTCTTGGAAATATAATCAAAAATGCAACATGCTTTTTCGGATACATGAAACGGTTATATAAGTAGTCTTTTCATCATCAACGAAAGGGTCAGGGAAGGTGCATAAAGTAGGAAGAAAGGTTAGTCTGTAATGGCTTTTTTTATGAATAAAATATCTCGGAACCAATGCCATAGACGCAATGTTAAAGATCCCCGATTAATCGAATACCCCGTTTAATCGAATATTTCTTGGAAGCGACAGTATTCGTTTAAGCGGGGCCGACAGTATCTCTTTCCTCAGAAGGACGACTTTAACTACACTTTTGTATTTTCAATATGAACTTAGTTTTAGATGGACTATTTGCTCAGAAATAGGAAATCTCAAAAAAATTTTAACTTAAAAAATTCCAAATAGTACTTTTAAAAAATGACATTTGACGATTTTTGGTGACATTGCGTAAATTTCATAGAAAAAATAGATCATACATTTGAAAACAATTTTGAGGAAAAAAATGTGCTACAGAATGTTGTAGTAAAGAAATTTTTCCGGGGGAGCTGAGAGGGTCTGAAATATTCCAAGGGGAGCCAGAGCTCCCACAGCTCCCCTGGTTCCCAAGCCCCTGTGAGTCTTGATGTTTTATTTACTTGGAAAACAATTGATCAGTCTTTATTGAGCAGCCCTTGTAGATCAGGGATTGCTTAGCTTCTGGTTTTGGTCCATAAAGGATTAGTTGTCTTCTAGACTCCACCTCCACAAACGTCAAATTACCTCTTTGGTAATTACAGGGATCCCATCTTTAACCACCTAAAACGTTCCATCCGAATCCTCTCCGCCGTCACGTATAAAACAAACAAGCTCTGTTAAAATGCTTGATGAGTCATAATAATTCTTTCTTAAAAATATATTTTTTTGTCTCTTTCACTCACATTTTATTAAAACAGTTAACAAAGAGAAATATGATGATGAATATGATCTGGACACGAACCCTCCACTTATTCGTGATCACTTTCGGAGCTGCACTCCAATCTAAGAAGCCGCAAGATCGATTTGTAAATCGCACCAGCTCTCGCGAATGGAAGGAAAAAAAATCGCACATTAATAAGAAAAAAAAGCTTTCATATTTTGGGGGGCAGCAAAAGGGGGGGATGTTCCGAAGGAGACGAGGCGGGCCCGTGCCCCGGGGCCCTTCGTCGGCACTGATTGGGATGGTTATCTGAGGCGTGAAAATCAACAGTATCGGCAAGCAAATGAAAAGGCTCGCTCTGACGGCGCCATCTGTTAGAGGAGAGATTAAATTTTATCGCGCGGCTCGCCAACAATTTGCCAAGAGCGCCAGAACATTGCTTCCTTCCTACCCCCCCCCCTTTTCTTTCCGCAAATCGCCCTCGGCCCTTTTGAGAGTGTTGGAAGAGAATGTATATATTTATGTTTATATACATGATGGTAAAAATCATTATTCTTTTCTCTTTTCTCTCTCGTTCTATCTTTCTTTTTTACTTTCTTCTATATCTAATATATAGAAGAAAGTATTGGTTTCGTGAAAATTTTCGAATGTCGAATTTTGACGGATTTGCACGTTTTGAGGTGCGCTGAGTCCATTTCGACCATTTTTACTTTCTTCTATATCTAATATATAGAAGAAAGTATTGGTTTCGTGAAAATTTTCGAATGTCGAATTTTGACGGATTTGCACGTTTTGAGGTGCGCTGAGTCCATTTCGACCATTTTTAGAAAATGTCTGTCTGTCTGTCTGTCTGTGTGTGTGTGAGTCTGTATGTGTGTGACCAGTTTTTGTGGCCGCGCTAGAGCAAAAACTACTGAATGAAATCGAACAAAAATTTTTTCACATATGTACCACCATGTGAACTGGTGCACCTGACTTTTTTTAGCGAATTCCTCCAAGGGGGGTGGAGCAATCGCACGTGTTCTGCGCGGGGGTGATTGCTATATCTCAGGAAGTAACTGGCGGAATCAAACGAAAATTGGTCCATAGATAGACCCTACTGAGTACAGGTGCTGATTCAATTTGTTTGTCAATATCTCCAAGGGGGGTGGAGCAATCGCACGTGTTCTGCGCAGGGGTGATTGCTATATCTCAGGAAGTAACCGGCGGAATCAAACGAAAATTGGTCCATAGGTAGACCCTACTGAGTACAGGTGCTGATTCAATTTATTTGTCAATATCTTGAAGGGGGGTGGAGCAATCGCACGTGTTCTGCGCGGGGGTGACTGCTATATCTCAGGAAGTAACCGGCGGAATCAAACGAAAATTGGTCCATAGGTAGACCCTATTGAGTACAGGTGCTGATTCAATTTGTGTGTCAATATCTCAAAGGGGGGTGGAGCAATCAAAAGTGCTTATTTTGTCACTGCACCTACTGTATCTCGGGAAATATTGCTGCGATTTGAATGAAATTTGGAATAACACTAACCCAATATGGAAGCAAGCATCGATTAAATTTTGGCGCCAATCGCCCCAGGGGGAGGGTGGGGTGATTTTTGCGCTTAGTCAACAATGCGAAAAATTACTTCATTAAAAAATCGCTTTCACGCTATTTAATTATCAAAACAGCTGAAAACTTTCAATGATTTGAAATTTTTAACTGTTGCCAATTTCTTTTTACTAACAAACAAAATGTTTGCAATTTATCTAAACAAGGCTTTTGCAATGATTTCCAATTTCGCTCATTGATTCTGCATTTGCAGGGTTATTACGATAATTGGGAAATTGGCGCTGTCTCCAACTACTCGGGCGAGTACGTATTTTATTTTGTAACCGGAATTCATAAGATAGATATAGAAGAAAGTTTCGTGACGGCCACGACAGCTAGTTAGAAAATGTCTGTCTGTCTGTCTGTCTGTGTGTGTGTGAGTCTGTATGTGTGTGACCAGTTTTTGTGGCCGCGCTAGAGCAAAAACTACTGAATGAAATCGAACAAAAATTTTTTCACATATGTACCACCATGTGAACTGGTGCACCTGACTTTTTTTAGCGAATTCCTCCAAGGGGGGTGGAGCAATCGCACGTGTTCTGCGCGGGGGTGATTGCTATATCTCAGGAAGTAACTGGCGGAATCAAACGAAAATTGGTCCATAGATAGACCCTACTGAGTACAGGTGCTGATTCAATTTGTTTGTCAATATCTCCAAGGGGGGTGGAGCAATCGCACGTGTTCTGCGCAGGGGTGATTGCTATATCTCAGGAAGTAACCGGCGGAATCAAACGAAAATTGGTCCATAGGTAGACCCTACTGAGTACAGGTGCTGATTCAATTTGTTTGTCAATATCTTGAAGGGGGGTGGAGCAATCGCACGTGTTCTGCGCGGGGGTGACTGCTATATCTCAGGAAGTAACCGGCGGAATCAAACGAAAATTAGTCCATAGGTAGACCCTATTGAGTACAGGTGCTGATTCAATTTGTGTGTCAATATCTCAAAGGGGGGTGGAGCAATCAAAAGTGCTTATTTTGTCACTGCACCTACTGTATCTCGGGAAATATTGCTGCGATTTGAATGAAATTTGGAATAACACTAACCCAATATGGAAGCAAGCATCGATTAAATTTTGGCGCCAATCGCCCCAGGGGGAGGGTGGGGTGATTTTTGCGCTTAGTCAACAATGCGAAAAATTACTTCATTAAAAAATCGCTTTCACGCTATTTAATTATCAAAACAGCTGAAAACTTTCAATGATTTGAAATTTTTAACTGTTGCCAATTTCTTTTTACTAACAAACAAAATGTTTGCAATTTATCTAAACAAGGCTTTTGCAATGATTTCCAATTTCGCTCATTGATTCTGCATTTGCAGGGTTATTACGATAATTGGGAAATTGGCGCTGTCTCCAACTACTCGGGCGAGTACGTATTTTATTTTGTAACCGGAATTCATAAGATAGATATAGAAGAAAGTTTCGTGACGGCCACGACAGCTAGTTTGATCGGTCGTGTTAACAGATTGTCCTGCCAGTTATTAGAGAAAAGGATAGAATGGATAGCATAGACTGGAAGGATTGATACTTGAGAGAAAAAGTGGTTTACATAGTTTTAAAGCCTGAAAGGAAAAGCAGACGCTATTTGCTTGAAAATTTATTATGTTGGGGTTTTGACATACATTTTTATGTATCCATAATAATGATAATAATAGCAATAGATACATTTCTAAAGATGATGCAATTCCAAAAACTAAGTGCAGTTTTTAATTGATAATTGAGTTTGTATTGGCATCTCTTCATCTATATTTTTTTCTATGGGTGAATGTTTTTTTCTGGAAAACATTAGTTTTTTTTTTCTAATTTTCTTAATGAACGGTTTTCGTCATCAATAAACACAGCAAGATGGATCTCAATAAAATAAAACAAGAAAGGAATTAATCTCTACATTTATCTTTTATTTGTATTTATCGGTATAATTTTCAATGCAACTTAAATCGAGGTAAACATTTTCTCATCAATATAATGTATTATTCAACCGCGACGAGATGGCTGGTGTTAATCAAATGAGAAAACGAGTCTATTCCTTAAAATAGGTAGAGAAGGAAGAAACTCCAGTGTGCCATATTTGCAAGTTTAGCGACATTTTGGCGAATTGATAAGTTTTATGAAATATTAAATAGTTCTTCGAGTCACACCTGCATTTGGCGAGGAAGTGAAAACAAGTCTTTGCTTTCTTTATTGCAACCCTTATGTTACCATTTTGTTTTTAAATTTAAATGAAAAGTTGGAGGCGCTGCAGTCAATGGCCAATGGCTGCGGAAAGATATAAAACCAAGACCCACCTACTTTCTTATATCCAATGAGAAATCTTTCTCGATTGTGCAAAAATTAAAATAGGTTCCTCTTTGGCTAATTTCTCAAATTGGGAGACCAATTAAAGGTAAGCAAGGTGACGTATTCAAGCTTTATAACCAATGCCGCAATTGTGAATCCCATTCCTCAATTTTCATCTGCATATCACCCCTTCCTAAAAATGGACAATCCTGAAAAAAAGAGGAGTCATAGGCCATCTCTGCGAAGTTGAATAATATTACTTGTTTAACTATTTTATTGATGCAACTAAGATTTTCACGCATTGAAATCTGTCCAGAATTTTAGCTGTATAGTTATCGAAGCATCAGTTGTCCAAGTGCTTCACATAGATGCGTAAACCAGGGCTCTCCAACCTACGGCCCGCGGGCCGGATCCGGCCCGCGAGCAGATTTTTTCCGGCCCGCGGAAAAAATCTGTTTTTTCAATTTTCCCCCCTTTTTTGAAAAAAAAATATTTTTTTTTATTAAATTAATCAGAACAGTGACGATCTCATAGTGAATACGTCAAATAATAAATTAAAATTTATTCAAACTTTAATGCAAAGCTTTTTAATTTTTTTTTTATTTCTTTCGACAGTATTGCCCATCTCTCTTTGTTGCCCTTTCCGAGAATAAATCTCTTTTATCTGCTTCACATTATCCCGTTAGTGTGCATTGGGCATTTCCTGCCCCCAGGGCAAACCTGTGCGCACTCCTTCTGTCTTTTGCCAACACTGACGTCATCATTTCTATAGTCCGACCATCTGTCCAATTTGTTTGATATTTGTTCGTGGTGTGAACAGAGAATTCAAAATCACAGAAGAATTGGCTGATGTTCACTCTATGGAGAGCAATGTAACCGGAGACAAAATTTTCAGTAAAGTAAGTGAGACCATTTCTGATCTCAGACTTGATTTCACACGTCTAAGAGGTGTAGCTACAGATGGAGGAAAAAATATGTCTGGCACAAAAATTGGAGTAGTTGGAAACATATGTAATTCTGTGAAAACAGTTGGAAGAATTAAACCCATGGTTTTTCACTGTATTTTCCATCAAAAAGAGTGTGAGCAGACATTTTCAAAAATGAAGTATGTTAAATCTAAGTACAGATCATCTTTCTAATATGAACATTTAAAATCAACTTTAATGGGCGGAACTACACAGTTTGACCCTAAATGGGCTGAAATTTTAAGAGGCAAACAAATGCAATCTTCTCATTAAAAATTGTCCTAAGTACTTGCTCTGTCTTCATTTATTGTTAAGTTTCTTATCATCATTAATACATAAAATTCATTTAATAAAATTGTAGTACATTGCAAGGATTTAGTTTTTAGTCTCGTTTGGCTATTTTTTTAAACTCTTTTTGGAGAGCAAAATACATTTTGTGGGAAAAAATGTTTTCTGAACTGCTCTCTAAATTTTACGAGTTTCCGTAACGTTACAAAAAAACCATCTGACCTGAACTATTTTTGGACCGTTGGCCCGCCTCGCTACCAAAAATTTTCAATTTGGCCCCCGAGTAAAAAAGGTTGGAGACCCCTGGCGTAAACAAAGCAAAGATATGAAAGTTCAAACGTTCATCCACGCTATGTATTGTGGCGTTTAAACATAAGGCCTTAAATTTCGAAAAGTTATGATACAGAGGAAAATAAACTGTTCACTGTAACGTTGAATGTCGCGTACTTGATGCCGTGATATCTTTTCCTAATTAATAAATCACAACTAAACTTTTAAAATGAAATAATTGAAACGTAAGACAACAATCAGACAACTTGAGGAAAATGTGTGAGGGAGTTTCATGTTTTACAAAAGAATTGAACAAGTACAGGGGTGCCCATCCCCCCCCCCCCCCCAAGCTCAATGGCGCAAATTCCCCCCAAAATTTTTCACAACCCTATTGTGATTTTTATCCCTCTTTTTTATTTTATTTATTTTTTAAAATATCATTTATTTATTTTATAAATATTACTTATTTATTTTTTTTTAATATCATTTATTTATATTTTTAAATATTTTTATTTATGTAAAAGTAAAACTACTTTTTTTTATACATATAATTTTAACTTTTTAAAAGTACTAATTATGCGTAGAGTAGAATCGCTTTTTTTCCCTTCCAGACATTCCAAGCACATACACACAAAATAAATAAATAAATGATAAAAAAGAAATAACTTAAATTAAAAAAAAATGAATAATTTACATAAAAAAATCAGTAAATAATTTAATTTAAAAAATAAATTAATAAATAATTTAAATAAATAAATAAATAAATTAGTTTAAATAAATAAATTAGTTTAAATAAATAAATTAGTTAGTCCCCCCCCCCCCAAAATTTTGCTGGCGCAACTTGCGGCATAATCCCCCTCCCCCCTGTGGGCACCCCTGAGCAAGTAGAAAGAGTGTGAACGGCCCAGAGAAAATTCAGAACAGCCGCCCCGAGAATTTAGAATTCTCAACCTCGAACCATTCTCACAACAGTTAGGGAGAAATTGAAAGAATGGGACACACACGAGACTTTCGGCATAATAAAACGTGAAAATCATTTCTATTTTGTTCAGTAGATGTAGCAGGTTAAAACTGATCAAGAGTCGAAAACTGCTACATCTACTAAACAGGCTAGAAATAATTTTTCACATTTTGTTTCAATAGTGATGCTGCTTTTCTATTCCTTCCGTCTTCCCATTAATCACAACTCTCCCCCTATTACTACTATTAAAATCTGTTCGCGTCTGTCTGTCTGTCTGTCTGTCTGTCCGTCTGAAGCTTGAACTCCTCAAAAACCGCTGAGCGTAGAGAATCAAACATAATACCATTCGATTCGAAATTTTCTAAGGAAGACAATAAGACCAACCGCGTAATTGTACGACGTTAATTTGCTGAGATATTAATTAAAACGTTAATTAAATTCTTTGCACTTTTAAAATTCCAAGACATTTATTTCTTTCCGTTGCCATTTTAAATTAAAGCGTTAATTAAATTATTGAACTACAGGGTGCGCCAGAGAAACTTACTTTTTTGAAAAAATTCTTGCGCGGTGAATTGGCTGCGTAGAAAGCCGAGAGTGGGCGCATCTGGGGCCCTACTCTCATTGTATCGTCAATATAGTCGATACCGAGAATACGGGTTTTTTGTGCCCCGTGACGTCACATCTCATGAGACACGAATAATCGCTAATCTCAAAGCCACTTCTAATTTAAGGTATCTAGAATCGCGCCGAGAAGTTTACGACAGGGTAAGAAGACGTGAGTTGTGTTCCTCGGCAGTGAGAAGCTGTTTGTTTATTCCATTTTTTCTCAACGCGGAGAGTGCCATAATGTTTATGAGTTCTGCAAATGTTGTTTAGTATGTTTTTACATTGAGAGTTAAGATTTTTTCTTTATTTTGAGTTTGGATTTTGGGAGAGGCATCCATTTATCGGCAGTAATTGGAACTCTGCAACTTTGCCGATTATCTATAATCATCTTATTTTACTGATTAATTGGCCAAAATTTTGCAAATTGAAATTACTTTATGGTATGCCCAAAACTTGAATTTATATATCTACTGAACCACTGTGTCGATATAACCCGGGGGGGGGGGGTTACATTTCCTTTAATAAAATAAGCTCTTTACTCAAATTCTATTTTCTATCAAGGGAGGGGGGAGCATTTCGTTTTTATCGTATCGTATTTAAGTTTAATTTTTCCTCACAGAATAATTGAATCATCGTTTTTCAAATCTTAAAATGATAGCAAAAGCATAAAACATGAATTTGTTTCTTTCAATTCTCAAACATGCATTTTTAAATGCATTTTGGAAAAAAGATCCGCAGACATGTGATTTAGGATCTCCATTTTTCTCTTATGCATTGCCCCAAAAATAGGGACTTGTACTTAATATTTAGAGAGTGAATATATATCTCTTATTGCGAAAAGGCCAAAATATCGCGAAAAGCCAAATTGAGTCTATCAAAATCATTGCAAAAAGCGCAGCACATGCAGTAATTTTTACCCCTCTCAATAAACAAATGTTTTAAATACACGTTTTGAAAAAGTGATACCTAGACACAGGGCACGACTTTGTAGGACGTTGAGCATGAGCTTTATCTGCTGCCCCCCCCCCCCAAATAAAAACAATATAATCTCCATATATTATTTCTCTAAGCCGAATCCTATACCCGGTCGAAACTCGCTCATTTCTTTATCGAATTGCAAGAAAATTTATGATTTTGAAGCTTATCCCGCGGGCTATTGACGAAAATTAGACCCACCCTCTAAAAAGTGTCGGTTCGTTTTTTATTCGACTTTCAATTTTTGGGCACAAAATTGACTCTATCTAGCGAAATAATTGTCGTATCGTCTCCATTTTGATTTCATTCGAAAGATTAAAAAAAATGCGTTCTTTAGAACGTTTCTCCGCTAGCGCCGCGTAACGAGAATCTCGAAAATCCACGTTTAAGCGACTTATAAGCGATTGAAGTTTGAAAAAGTTAAATTTTTGCTCAACTGTTAAAACCGTTATACCATTGTTGTTCAAATCAATTTTAAATGCGACATTTCAAGCCAAGGCTTAGCTCGGTAAACCTTAATTGTAACTTTTATTGTTTCAAAATACTATGGTAGTTTTGCGATAACGTTGGTATTTAGTTTAGTAGTAGCCTTGGATATTTGATTTTAATATAGGGTATCACTTTTGTAGTAGTTGTAAAAGTGAACGTGTCTTTGATCTCTTTGAAAAGTTGTCAGAACGACGGCAGTTGATGGCGATGTTGTGCAAACGTACAAGATTACACCAACTTACGCTGGACTTTTCTTTATAGATTTCGACACTGCGCTGCAACTTCGGGCAGATAATGAAGCCAATAAAAATTGTCGTATTAAATTTTAAGTTTAGAGTTTTTTTTTTTTTTTTTTAATGCGGAATTCCGCACGGGTCACCTAGTGAAGTAATAAAATATTTTGGATTTCAAGTTTTCGAAAGAGTATTTTTAAATGTATTTTTTTATCTTGTTATAGTGCGGTATGAAATTTCTCCATTTTAAAAACTTTAGATGGATTTAACCCCCCCCCCCCCCAAACGTTGGTGCCATGGGCCTGTGCCCCATATACCTATGCCTTAATTTTGCCCTGCCCAAACATGTGATTTTTCTTTACTTAGCATTTAAAGACTGAAAATACAACTATTATTGCGAAAACAAAAATGAGTAACGCAAAAAGGGGACTTTTACTTAAAGCCTGAATTTTAAACTATTATTGCGATAAAGTCAAAATATCGCTAAAAACAAAGTCATGAAGTTAAATGATTTAATTTAACAAATATTTTTAAATATTAGTATTATTTTTTAAAAGTATTTTTAATTTTTTCATGTTTAGTCGAAGCATTTGATACATTGAGATGAATTCGTATAATTTATTTCGGCACTTTACTTCGCTTACGCTTGTATGCTCGTATGTGTTGAAAAGATGTCCTAATTGCGATTTAAAATTCTAATATTTTTAAATTCCTGAAACACAACATCTTAATCTGCCCGAATGCTTTTAATATTTGTCTCTCGAATCTTTTTGCCATCTATTTCAGAGGCTAAACTAAACCAGAAAGTTAAAGCAAAATGCACGCGCGAATGAGATATACTATCATTTGATTGGTCAATCGGTTTTTCCTTCTCGATACGCGGTAGAAGGAGAGAAAATTCTCGCTTGGGTACATTAGGGCTTTCAGATTAGCACAAAATTTGACAAGCGACTACTTTTTCGGCGGTTTTTGCTTGTCGTGAGGGAGTAATAGACGTCACTGGAAGTCCCAGGAAGTTTCAGAGTAGGGCCCCTGGAGCGGGAAATCTCCAAGTTTCGTTTTCCCTTTAATTAGTCGCCATCATGCTATGGTCAAAAGAACAGCGCGCCTTTGCCGTCGAAAGCTACTTTTCGAGCGGTGGCTCAGTTACTGCTACGCAACTCGCGCATCAAGGAATTCTTCCTTCCCAGCCTCGAAAAAATAAACTTTAGGGACGTGTGGTTTCAGCAAAAAGGAGTCACAGCACACACAGCACGATATTCAATGAATTTGTTGCGACAACATTTCCCCGACCACCTCATCTCTCTCAAAGGCGATCTCCCATGGCCAGCACGCTCCCCAGATTTGGGGCCGTGCGATTTTTTTTATGGGGTTATTTGAAATCCCTGGTTTATGTTGATCGGCCACGCACAATAGCTCACCCCAAGAATAACATTCGCGACGAAATTGCCAACATACCAATTGATATGCTGCAAAGAGTGCTCACAAACTTTAAAAATCGTCTTAATCAGTGTATGCTCAATGGGGGTCATCATTTAACCGATGTCATTTTCAAGCCTAAATGAAAAAAAAAAAAAATGGAATATTGTATTCTCAAATAAAAAAAGAATTAAAACAATAACTTAAGTAGTTTTGTTTTTATTGACGTTTCAAAAAAGTAAGTTTCTCTGGCGCACCCTGTATTTAAAATTCCGTCTGAAGCTTTTGAACTCCTCAAAAACCGCTGAGCGTAAAGAATCAAACGTAATACCATTCGATTCGAAATTTTCTAAGGAAGACAATAAGACCAACCGCGTAATTGTACGACGTTAATTAGCTGAGATATTAATTAAAACGTTAATTAAATTCTTTGCACTTTTAAAATTCCAAGACATTTATTTCTTTCCGTTGCCATTTTAAATTAAAGCGTTAATTAAATTATTGAACTATTTAAAATTCCGAAACCTTTGTTTCTTTCCGTACCTATTTTAAATTAAAGCGTTAATTAAATGGTTGAACTATTTAAAATTCCAAGACATTTATTTCTTTCCGTTGCCATTTTAAATTAAAGCGTTAATTAAATTATTGAACTATTTAAAATTCCAAAACCTTTGTTTCTTTCCGTACCTATTTTAAATTAAAGCGTTAATTAAATGGTTGAACTATTTAAAATTCCAAGACATTTATTTCTTTCCGTTGCCATTTTAAATTAAAGCGTTAATTAAAGTATTGAACTATTTAAAATTCCAAAAATTTTGTTTCGTTCTGTACCTATTTTAAATTAAAGCGTTAATTAAATGGTTGAACTATTTAAAATTCCCAGACTTTTATTTCTTACCGTTGCCATTTTGAATTAAAACGTTAATTAAATTATTGAACTATTTAAAATTCCAAGATATTTTTTTCTTGCCGTTGCCATTTTGAATTAAAACGTTAATTAAATTATTGAACTATTTAAAATTCTAAGACATTATCTCTTACCGTTGCCATTTTGAATAAAAACGTTAATTAACTTATTGAACTATTTAAAATTCCAAAATATTTATTTCTTTCCGTTGCGGTTTTAAATTAAAACGTTAATTAAATTGAACTTTTTAAAATGAAAGAATGTTATTTTTTTCCATTGTCATGTTGAATACGTGTTATAACAAAGTTCTAACAATTGTTTTTATTCTAATTATTAATGACATATTTTTTCTCTGGTACCATTTTGAAAATGTGTTTATAAATAAAATTGCAATTGCTGTTTTTAGAAGGGACTTTTTTTGGCTGCGATCCAAATATTAAAAGAACTTTCTCGTTTAGAGTTTTGCAATTAATTTTACAGGAAGGAAGCGGTTTGGAAATAATTCTTTTTGGTAAGGAATTTTATATGTTATTTAGGGAGAGTGCTAAGTATGCGCTACTTGACATCGTCTTTCTTTTTGAGGAAGCATGAGCAAATAAACGCGATTGATTCTTTGATGCAGGAAAGCTTTTTAGGGAGTCGCTTTAACGGGGAGTAGTTTGTTTAACTTTTCCTTGGTGTTTTAAAGGCGAGACGCCTTGGCGGCGAGTAGTTTATCGAAACTTTCCTCGCTACTGTAAAGGCGAGCCGCCTTGACGGCGAGTAAACTATTTAAACTTTTCTCATAACTTTAAAGGCGAGCCGCCTTGGCGGCGAGTAGTTTTCTCAAACTGTTTTCACTACATTACAGCCCGTGCAACGCCGGGCCACGCAGCTAGTTTAATTATTAAAATTGATTAAGCAACTGAAAATATTAAAGTTAATTATCTCATTTCTTATTTGAAAATTCATTAATTTTGATTTAACTTTAACACAGGATGTATTTTCATTTCAAGTTACAACTAAATTAATCCCTATCCATCCCAGTCCCACCTTCATTACGGGGGTAGAAAACCATTTCAAGCAATAATTAAATAGTACATTGTTCATTGTATATTATCACTGACGTTAGGAGTAAACGTTTCGAATAGAAGCGTAATTTTTAGGAAGACAAACATCAATGTTTATTAATTTTAAAAAATACTCCGAAGCCGAAAAAGACAGAAGTTCGACCCTGCAGTTAAATGTAAAGGAAACGAAATTTATTTCCTACTGTACAAACATATAAGTAATTCTCCGAAAAAAAAATTAAGTGTCAATCATATTGTAAAATTCAATTTCATATTTAAAAGGAGCAGCCCCTTCAATGCGAAACATAAACTATTGTTTTTACTGTAAAATACTGGCAGCAGAGGTTCCAGTTTAAAACTGCAAGATGCACAGTAATAAACTAAATATAGCAATTCTACAGTTTATTTCTGTAAAGTAGCAATTTTTCAGTTCATTACCACAGTTTCACAGTTAATTAAAACAAAATTAGCTGTAATATACTGTAAAAACAACAGCATAATACTGGCAGCAGAGGTTAAAGTTTAAAACTGTAAATGCACAATTATAAACTGTAAAATTAGCAATTTTACAATTTATTACTGGAAATTAGCAATTTTAGTTTCTTACTGTAAAATTAGCAATTTTTAGTTTGTTACTATAAAATCAGCTGTATTATACTGTAAAAACATCTATTTTTTGCAGTGCATCTTTAGACGGAACAGTCTCCAGAGCAGTAGAAACAGGGGTGCCCAGTAGGGTGGGGCGAAAAATAAGAAGTTTTTCAGATCAACTTCTAATAGTTGCCAAAAGTTGTCTTTGGTGATAGTTAGTTTTTGTGCAAAATTTGAGAAAAATCGGGTAATATCTTCAGGGGGAGCTGCGATCGCAAAGTTTTATCATAGCTTTTATCGGGATTTTATGGTTAAAATATGAAAAATAATGCGATTAGCTAATCTCATTGCATTTTTTTTACTCATAAGATATATTCATGCATTCAAAGCATATGAAATAACTCACAAAAAATTATTTTATATGATATATTTATATTTCAAGCATTTAAAAAGAAACAAAAACGTGAAAAAAGTGATTTTTTTTTAAATATAAATATATCATATAAAATAATGTTTGTGAGTCATTTCATATGCTTTTAATGCATGAAAACATCTTTTGAGTAAAAAAAATGCAAAGAGACTAGCTAAAGGAGTTCTTTTCGATATTTTAACCGTAAAATCCATAATAAAGCTATGGTAAAACATAGCGATCGCAGCGCCCCCTGAAGATATTAACCGATTTTTCTCAAATTTTGCACAAAAGCTAACTATCACCAAAGACAACTTTTGGCAACTATTAGAAGTTGATCTGAAAACCTTTTTATTTTTCGCCCCACCCTAGTGCCCAGTGCCCATCCCCCCCAAACTCAATGGCGCAAATTCCCCCAACCCCCCCCAAAATTTTCACAACTCTCTTGTGCTTTTTATTTTTATTTTTACCTCTCTTTTTTATTTTATTCATTTTTTTAAATATTATTTTTTTAAATATTTATTTATTATTTTTTTTAGTTATTTTTTTATTTATTACTAATTTTCTAAAAGTACTAATCATGCGTAGAACAGAATCGCTTTTTTTTTCTCTTTCCAGACATTCCAAGCACACTCACACACACACACAAAATAAATAAATAAATAATAATAATAAAGAAATAAAAGAACTAATTTAAATTGAAAATATTAGTTACTGAATAATTTTTATTAAAAAAAATCAGTAAATAATTTAAATAAATAAGTAAATATATAAATTAGTTTTAAAAAATCCCCCCCAAAAATTTTGAGGAGGCAACTTGCGCCATAATCCCCCCCCCCCCTGTGGGCACCCCTCAGCAGAAAGATCGTCGCATTAGTGTATCTCTCTCTCTTAGCATTCCGAGCCTGTCTTTCCCGAGGTGTGTGCTTTACCATCCACTATTTAGATACCTGATTAGTCAGGGCGCGAGGGCCAGCCTTTCAATTACAGGCCGCACTGCGCGGGAAAGGCAAACAGTACCGGACACACAGCTCGCGCCTCCGGGGCCGCACCTTCCTCTGATGTATATTTTTTTTTCTTTTTCGCAAATTGCTGGGCTCTGCCTTCAACAACGCCGACTGAATGCGCTCTGGCCTCAAATTAGATCTTCAGCAAAACGGGACGTGAATTAGTCTGTTGTTATAGAGGAGTCGGAGGAGAAAATAACACTGGCGCGTATAAAGGATTGGAGGTTATGTTTGCGAAAGGGGTTGTCTCGGGAAGGTGGAGAAGCCACGGCTTTCTCGTGTTAGAGTACGAACTTGATCGGCTTGAGGAAAATTGTAACTTTGTGGCCGAATTGTATCTGTATGAAAGGGAAATATCTTAATGTATATTTTATGAGAGAGCACACAAAGTATTTCTGGTATTGACTGATGACGAGCTGCTGATTGATTGGTTGGTTTCATGTCGCAGATAGAAAAATTAAATAGGACCGAAGGTTCTATTGACAGCATCTGCGTTGCGAAGACCATTTTCATTGTATCAGTCAGTCTGCATGAGAGTTGTCACTTAGTTGCTGCAATTGCGTAAGGATAGCGGGACAGTTGAAAAGGTATGTTGGGAGGAGGGCTGTCCTATATCTGACCAGTTTTTGCGTTGGCAGTACGTCCTTGTCCCGTCTTTATTAATCTTCATCCGTCATCCCCTGAAGTGTCCTGTGGCCTGATCGGTAAGGCGTCATACTCGTGATCGCAGGGTCCCGGGTTCGAGCCGATCCGATCAAAGATCCACCGTCTTCCATACTGGTGGCTGGGGATGTTAAAAATGCCCGTGGTCACAAAGTGCTCCAAGTGAATCGATACCTTTGCTTTTACTGGACCAGGGGTTTGCTCGGCTCTTAGTCCAGATCAAAAGGATAGAGCGCTCTTCAGCGCCTCATCCAACCGGCTAAACCACAATTTCTGGTGGGTACGTGGTACCCTGGAGTGAAAAGTGAAAAAGTGAAGTGTCCTGTCCTGAGTTTTGTTAATGTACTGGTTGATGGTTCTGTTGGTACTGATTTCTTGAATTTGGTATTTGATTTGGATTTTTCTATCATTTAGTTTGGCCTTAGCCACTGAATTGATATCGCTGAGAGGGACATGAGTTTGTGTTTAATTGTCTTACTTCTTTTGCCAAGGCATATGCTATCTCGTTTTCAGTAAGCCAACATGCGCAGGAATCCACTGCAAGATGCAGTTTCTTCAAATGGAAAATCGTATGAAGTGTTCGGTGTATATCTATGATTTATCTTGAAAGAACCTGTTGAATTGCCTGAAGAGTAAGCAGCCTTTCTGTTATTGAATATGATAAACCACATGACGAGCGAAAATAGACCAAATGTAGAAATAACCAATAATGTCTTCTGCTTGTTGAATTCAGTGTTGTAGAATATTTTGAAAACGTTCTTTCTAGTCTATCATCTTTGGAGCCAAATAACTATAAAGACAAATATTTTAATAATTTAAGGTTTAACCATTATTAAACATATCTAGCTTTTAATATTTTTATTTTGTACTTCTTTTATCTATTATATTACCGAAAGTTATTTATAAAAATAATTTCCTAAGTTCGACCTGAAGAACTACGTGATAACTTTAAAACGATGACTTAGTTTTGAAGTATGACGATTTCTTGGAAAAAAAATTATCGTTTTCTCCCAAAAAAAAAAAAAAAAAAAAAAAAGAAAAGAAAAAAAAAAAAAGAAAGAAAGAAAAAGAAAAAAGGTTCCGATCTTTATTGCGGGCAAAAAAAAAAAAAAAACCTGTAATAATAATCCTTACACTATCATCCTCAATTGCCATGAATGCTTTTCAATAGTTATGACAAAAATAAATGGAAAAAATATTTTAATTTTGAAATTTCGATTTCAAACTATGTTTTTCGCAATGACCAATTGTGATAAGTGCGTGTATGTGCAGGCGAGTGCGCGTTGACATGTGTGTGTGTGTGTGTGTGTGTGTGTGTGTTAATAAGGTGGTCGTGCGTGTGTGCTCCTTCACCACCATGTCATTCATTGCGAAGGAGCAGGGCCGGTGAACAGGTCCGAGGAGGTGGAGCAGCGGGACGCGAGACGTAGGCAGAGTGCCAATCTGAACGAGGTAAAACGCGGCAACTTAGGTCCAAACAAAAAACAAAAAGCAATTTGTCATTGTTTAAAAAAATAATTAATTGATTGATTAAAAAAATAGATAGTAATAAAATAAAATGAATAAATATTAGAAATAAAAATAAACAAAAAATAAACGTATCAAACTGCATCAATACTACTACACTCAAGAGACATCCACATACGTGTCAATATAAGATAGATCATCATCGGCAATCATTTATTATCATTCAAAAAAAGGATCATTAGTATGAATGCCAGAGAAGTATCTGATGAAATTCGACTTCTTCTGTAGGATACATTAGAATTTAATTAAATTAGCCAAAAACGTTCTAATATTATCTCCTACTTATCTTCTTACTGTGCTTGCAATTGTTTCATAATACTTATCTAATTGCTGCCAGATTAGCATTCCTTTCTCTCTTATTAACATTCTTTCACAGCTCTCAACTATTTCTACATTTTCTATTCCACCCTTGCAACGCCATCGACTTCTGCCATCTCATTCTTGAAGTTCAAATTATACTTCATCTAGTGTTTGAAAAGCGTTAAATAAAGAATCTGGCATGAATACCGATCAAAGTAATTAGTAATCTGATCATCGAAGCTGATTCCGAACCAACACTGAGAAATTCGGAACGGGGGATGGATTGGATAGGAAGGGAGGGGGAACGAGGGCAAGTTGAAAAGGATCAAATTCCTCTCCTCGCGTGCAACTCTGCTGGATGCTATATTTCTCTTTTTCTTTCTTGTTTTTTTAATGATCGAGATTTCATGGAAAACATTAATTAGTTTGCGTAATGCGGCCGTTTAGATGGATAATGGGTGTAATGGCCGGAGCACAATTAACAAAGAGAGCGCAAACAGAAAGTCTTCCGATATAATGAAGCTATCCATCATATCGGGTAACGAAAAAACAAACTCTCATTTATCCCGCTTTTTGGAAATTTCCATGCAGAAAAGAATTCTTCGCTGGCACATATTTGGATCAAGCGGGAAAATGAATAAAGACGCTTTTCTTTTTTTTTAAATTTGCAAGCAACTTTTTAATTAAATTTGCAAGCTTATTGCCCGGCGTTGCCCGGGTGCTTATTAATACAACATAGCTCTAAAATATTATTTGAATGCTAAAATGAAATAGATGAGCTTTAAATTGATAATTCATTGTTAATCGTAATCTTTGTTGGAAAATACTCCTATTTAAATGTGTTAAATTTTATCAATTTGTATTCTTAAAGACTTTTCTGTATTACTCGATCTATTCGAAATTGAAAGAAAAAGGCCGTTTTGAGGCAAAAAATTTGAATTTTGAGCTTTTTGTATTTTTTTTTTAATTTCAAAACCCCACCTATGTGAATTCTAGTGTATCAAGGAACGTCTGTGCCAAGTTTGATGAAAATCCGACGAAAACTGTGGATTTGAATAAGGAACAAACATACAAACAAGCATACAAATATATACAAGGTGTCCACTCCAATCGTGGACCAATAGCTAATTTCTAAACCGTTAGAGATAAGCATATAGTTTATTTAGGAAAAAATCTCAAAATTATGAAAGGAATTTTGGGTCTATTCAATGTTTTTCAAAAAATCAAATTTTGAAAGAGTTACGAAATTTAAATTTTTATACAGCCCCCAAGTCCTATCAATCATATTTAGTAAAACATTCTTGACACTGTAGCGTTTAAAACTAAAAAAAAATCACTCTTCTACCACAAAAATTGACCGAGTTATGGCGTTTTGAAAAATCAAGATTTTGCATTGTTTCATGACGTCATCGAGAGATCGCTTAAGGGACGTATGAGAAATCCTTCAAAATCTTGATTTTTCAAAACGTCATAACTCGGTCAATTTTTGTGGTAAAAGAGTGATTTTTTTTTAGTTTTAAACGTTACAGTGTCAAGAATGTTTTACTGAATATGATTGATAGGACTGGTGGGCTGTATAAAAATTTAAATTTCGTAACTCTTTCAAAATTTGATTTTTTGAAAAACATTGAATAGACCCAAAATTCCTTTCATAATTTTGAGATTTTTTCCTAAATAAACTATTTGCTTATCTCTAACGGTTTAGAAATTAGCTATTGGTCCACGATTGGAGTGGACACCCTGTATACATAAATCCAATTTTATATACAGTCGACGCTCGATATAAAGACCATCTCAGTTCCAAAGAAATAGGTCTTTATAACGGGTGGTCGCAAAACAGGTAGAATTTTTGTGTTTCGGGAATCAAGTTGTGTCTTTTCCCACTGGTCTTTATAATGGCACGGTCTTTATAACGTGTGGTCGTTATAACGAGCGTCGACTGTATATAGATTGAAAGACGGGTTGAAGAAGTTCAAGCTTAGGTTTGTTCAGAATCTCCATCTATTAAATTTTTAAATACACTGGCGGAAAAAAAATCCCAACACCAAGAAAAAATTACTGTAGAGTAATGAAATTAGGGTAATGCAATTATCTAGTTAACATGTTTAATTGATTAAATGTACAAGATCACTGGCTAATTTAAGCTCAAGAAAATGCTGTGCAAATGTGAAATTATGTTAATTTAATAGAGGGTGTAACCTCCAGAATTTTGAAGGCAAGCCTGCAAGTGTACATGCATTATGTCATACAGGTGCCGAATGTCACTTTGTGGTCTGGAGTTCCATGCTTGTTGCACTTGTTGTGTCAATACTAGGACCGTCATTGCTGACTGTGGATGATGCTCGAGGTGCCATCCCATGATGTTCCATACGTTATCAATTGGAGACAGACCTGGTGATTTTGCGGGTCATGGTAACATGTCATTACTATGTAGAGCACATTGCGTTACAGCAGCGATGTGAGGGCGAGCGTTATCCTGTTGGAAAACGCCCCCTTGAATGCTACTCATGAAGGGCTGTACTACTGGTTAAATTACCAGATTGACGACAAATTTTCAGTCAGTGAGTTTGGGATAACCACAAGAATGCCCCCGCTGTTGTAGGAAATTGCTCCAGAGACCATAACTCCAGGTGTGGGTCCCGTGTGTCTAGGTCGTATACCGCTTGGATGCAGGCGGTCCCCTGACCTCCTTCTGACCAATATTCAGCCACCACTGGCACTAAGGCAGAATCTGTTTTCATCAAAAATTACAACAGATCTCCACTCCGACCTCCAGTGAGCTCTGTCGTGGCACCACTGCCGTCCAAAAAGGCAATGGTTTGCAGTCAATGAAATAGCGGCTACAGGCTGCCTGGCTCGAAGCTGTCCTTGAAGTAAACAGTTTCTTACCATTCCTTGGGTCACGACGGTACCAACTGCAGCTCGAATGTCAGCCGCAGATGTAGTACGATGCGCCACAGCCGTACGCAAGATTCGGCGATCTTCCTTCTCAGTCGTGCCACGTGGCAGCTCGGAACTCGATCTTCTTGAGGTACTACCATCCCTTGCCCATAGCTTCAAATAATCATGCATGGTGGAAACATTTCCACCCAAGTCTTTCTGCAATATCGCGAAATGAAAATCCACCTTCTCGTAGCCAAATTGCACGATCTCGTTCAAACTCGGTGAGCTGTTGATAATGACTTCTTCGTCTTCCTAAAGACATTCCTGGCTAACATGAAAGCAATTCGTCAAGTTTTACGGAAAAATAATACACACGAGCTTCACAACACGCTTTTAAAAACAAGCCTTATTTGCATGTTCTGAGTGACGCCAGCTGCGCCACACTTATGCGTGGAACGCGAAATTTCAATCGATGTCATCTTTCAGTTGTATAAACACGCCTACCAAATTTCGTTTATCTAACACAAGTCTTTCTTGGTGTTGGGATTTTTTTTTTCCGCCAGTGTATGTTGTGGCATACAATTGTGCTGCACCCAGTGAAATAAATGAATAAATACAACATTGAAGGAGGTTGAAACTTATTCCAATTACACTATAAATTATAATAAGTGGTAAAACATGAAATAAAAAGAGCTTCAAGGTCAATCCAATCCTTTTATGTTTTTTTTTTCTAACATTTTATGGTACGTAATTGACGCTCCGAAAATTTTTCACGATTTTTTTACCTTGACATCTATGCCGATGTGTTAGCTGTACTTTATTGGGTTATGGAACGTGTTGCTCCTTTTCTATATGCTTCTATCAGTTTTTAAAGCGATTTAAAAAATTGAAAAAAAATAAAGGTTTGAATGGAAATAAATCTATTAAAGACACATAATTATTTGAAAGAAGTTTAAACGTATAAAAATGTGCTTTTATCGTAGTCAAGAAATGTAAATTCCGTCAATTAATAGTCACACGAGGATTCTAAGTAATTTCAAACTGCGAATTGACAAGTAAGGAAGTGATTTTTCACTACAATTGTTCATGCAAATTTTGTGATTTTATAACCTATCCTGTGTTTGTGCCAAAATAAAAAGTGACACATGCAGTTAATCAAGAAAAAAGCAAATCATTACTTAGAAAAGTATGCGTTCGACATGCATACATTAAAGATCACAGATAATATAAAGTTTTTGGTCCTCTAAAGCTTAGGACTAAGGCAGGCACATAACACGCTTTATTTTTGCCATGTGCGCTCCAATCTCGAGTACTGTAATACTATTTGGGATCCCTAATATAATATTAAAGTGTAAATTCTCGGGTAGATGTTCTCTAAATTTATTTATGACTTGTGTTACAGAACTGATCTTTACGAATTTTTGACTTACTCTTACTCCTGTTTGTGTAATCTTTATGCTCCCAGTCTTAAACTATATTAGATTTGCTGTCTCAAATAAGGTTCTTAGAAGGTATTTCTGCTTTTAAAGTATTTTTACTACATTTAATTCAGTACCTCAGAACCAGACCAACGTAAGTCCATTTTCGTGGTTTTTCAGTAGATGGATACATGCAAAGGATACATGGAAAGGATACATGCAAAGCCATTGTCGGATACATGCAAGGGATGGGACTCGCGCTCTTCTCACGCTGCTAAATAATTGTGAAGGAATTTGTTTTATAGAATACCGTTTTAATGAGTCGATGTGGAATAAGATTCTACATACAATGGAGCAAAAAAGTGAAAATGGCCTTTTTTGAACAAACGTCGTTCTGGTTCTGAGGAACAGAATTATGTTGATACTTTATGTCTTTTTAAATTCTACAAACATTTTAACATTCACTGTCGCAGTTTAGATACTTTCAACATGTCATTTCATAATTTTAAGTCAAGATCTTTAACATTTAAAGGGTATAATTTGTTTTAATTACTCCAGTCTTGTTCCTATTTTTATGTTATCTGCTACTATGATTGGATTTTTTTATCCGGTACAATACTTTTTTAGATGCTTAGTGTTGAGAGAAGTCTGACTGGGATGGGGAGGTCCCGGGTTCAAATCCACGCTCGTGCATGTTTGTACTTTCTCTCTTCTGTCTTTGTCCTTTCTCTATGTGAATGTGTGTGTTGTGAATGGATGCCGCCTGCCCAACAAACGTGTCTTATGGCATGTAGGTTGAGCTGAATGGGGCTTCCACTTTAATGGTACTCCTAAAAACGGAAGTCGTACCTATTCTACCTTAAATCGGGTAGATGTTGGTAGATGTATCTACTTGTGCTCGAGTATCCGAATGGTATAATTAACAACAAAAACTTCTTAAAATAAGAAATTTTTGGGTTTGTTTATAGATTAGATATTTATATGTTAAGCTATAGCAACATCCCACAGTATTTGGCTGTGAGATATAACCTTAAGTACCGATAGTTTTTTTTTTTTTTTATACTGAAGTCATGAGTTTCGACACACATGAGGACTGCGTACTATGCGCCTTGCCTCCTGGTAAACACAGGACAGATTTACGGCACAGAGAGGTAAAAGTAACATCCATGGGCATGGCGGGGCCTCGAACCCGCTAACTCTTGCTTTCGAGAAGAAGACTCTACCTCTAGGCCACCGAAGCACCAAATATCGATATAGATTTGTGTCTATCTATTAATTTATTTTATAATTATTTTTTAACTGTGAATGTAAAAAGTAGAGTCCGTCTCAAAAGTTTAGACACTACGCCAATTTTTCCCGTTGCGATTTGAATTCAATTTTATTTCTTGTGTAAATGTACCAAAATAAAAGAAATACCTTCTTATTTATTTTATGAATGCCATTAATAAATTAAAACAAAGATTGTGAGTTTTATTTTAAAATTGAGAAAAATGTGCTGTCTCATAAATATAGACAAAACTCAGCTTTTATACAAATTTAGTGAGATTTGGAAGTTATTTTTAGCCACGTGACATGTGACGTTACGATGAGGTGTGAAATAGATACTTGATACTTTAGACGGGTTTGCTTGTTTTCTTCAATTACTTTTCGAAATGCCGAGAGCTTCTCAGTTAATGGAAAGCGAAGAACGCGTCGCATAGAAAATGAGAGGTGATGGCGCTAGCATATGTGACATTGCAGCGCGTTTGAAAAGGACAAAAAGAAGTATTTACAGAATTATTGCCAGTAAAGGTCAGATTCAAAGGAAAAAACGACCTGGCAGGCCTTTTCCAACAAGTAAACGAGATGACAGATATATATTTCAATGGAGTCAATTCACCGCTAGAGGGCCGCACAGTGGATGTCACGTGTCGGCTGGGATCGCTACTCTGTTAGCATGCTTTCGTATTGAGTTTTAACTGGAGGTGGCCGATCAAAATTAGTTTGCTTTGGCTATTTACGTTATTTTTGTAATTAATAATATAGTACTTACGTTTAGTTTAATCTTTTTAATTATGATTTAGGTCAGATTGATTTAGTTTTAATCTCTTATTTAGAGTTGACTTTTAATGTTTTTTACTTCGTAATATTTGTTATTAGTTTATTTCTCTGAATTTTTTTTAGCATGAGCATGAGAGAGGTAATTTTAGAAAAAAAATTTGTAAGTGTCAGTTAAGAGTCTAAAAACAGCATAAAAAGTTGTTTTTAATTTATTTTTAAAAAATGTTCTTTGTAATGAATACATATTTTAAATTTCTCTTTGTATAGTAAAATGACTTTCTGCTAAAATTGAAATTGACTTTTTCTAAAATATATGTATTTCTATAAACATTATTTTGTATGTGAATACATTGTGCAAATACAATTAAAATACCCATGGTTTTGTGAGAAAAAATATAGGACGTAATGTGAAATTTCTGTTTTGCTTTCTTTCTTTTCTTTCTTTTTTTTTTTTCACTAATCAAATGAGCTTTATAATTTGTTTTCTTTGTCTAGTGTAGAACCATTAAATATATACTCAGTCATATATTTATGTAATATATTTTTAAGAAATTTTAACTCTGCCATTACGAAACTAAGGATATTTAGATTTTATTCATAGAAGTACCATCCAATGAAATAGTGTAAATGTTAAGTGGTATCTAAGTGATGTTTCACGCTACCAAAATTTTTAATCAAATGCATTTTATACTTAGTAATAAACTAGTACTGGATAAAACAGTAAAAGTTTTGTTAATTAATACCAATAATTTCTGATTAAATTACAACTGTACGTTTTAGCAATATATGTATATTTTTCAGCTATTTGCTTCTTGAATTCTTCGATAAAGATTTTTTTTTCAACGATATACAACAGGTTTGTGCTTTTAAAAACTTTTTATTATATGTATACAGAGAAACAGTAGAGTACATAACGCCCTTCGGCACGGGAGGGGGGGGGCACACAAGTTTCGGGGCATGCAATACGGAAAAATAGCACTACAGGTTTTTTTTTTTTTTTTTTGATCGAAAAAAAGAGGGGGGGGGGTGAGAGGGGACATGTACAGATCTTGCGAGGGGGCGCACCGAAGTCTATGTACGTTACTGCTGAGAAAAATGTTAGCATATTAATGGGATGAAAACATTGCTAAATAAATTTCCAGTTTCTCAATATGTAATTGCTTTACAAGAAAAAATATTTTGTTAGAGTGGTTAATAGCAAAATGAATGCTTCAAAATTAATATTCAAAATAACAATTGAAATAATTAGTTTTCTTTGAAACAGAAGATTTATATTCTTTTTTCAACTTATATTAACTAAAGTATATTTTCTCCGCAGAGCAACAGTAAGACTCAGGTCTTTTAAATATTGGCCAGAGAAATATTCATATACACTAAATAATTCATTTATGCTACATGTTTATATCTATAAATTTTAAGTAGTAAAGGAAGTAGTAAAATGAAGATTTGGCTGAAATATGCTCTTTTTTAATGAAATGTAAAAGAATTAAATTAATATAAAAATAATAACAAATAATACTAGTTATAAATAAAGACAGTAAACTACGTGAACTTTTTCTTCCATATAATTTTCGAAAAACTTCTATTGTTCTGCGTTGTATATTTATGTACCTGTTAGGAAAAGTTGTACGAATTAAAAATGCTATATTGATTTCTTTCTTTTTTTTTTTGCAAGAAGAAGAAAAGAAACTTTTGTAAACTTACATCGACATTTAAAAAAAAAAAAAAAAAAAAACAACTGTATTAATCTACAGCTTATCTGTAGAGCTTCGTTGGTTGATTTGCATTAGCTGGGGATTTCATACATTTCAATGTTATGTAAAATTTATGAAAACATTTGGGTAAACAATTTAATTTTCCAAAAAAAAAAAAAAAAAAAAAAAAAAAAAAAAAAAAAAAACAGCACTTTGACTTGATGAAGCATTTAAACACTTTAAAGCTCTCCTTTTCTTTTCTTTCTTAAAAAATAATTTTGTACAGATCGCGCCTTGTTTTATTAGTAATCTTTTGGTGAAATTTTGACACTTAAAGCATTCTTCATCGAAGTCATCTGCAAAAAACAATGTTTTTTGGCCGTAAGTTTTCTCATTTTATTTTTATGAACAAAACTTTTAAATGATCTTTATTTACATGAGGAAATATGAAAGATAACTTCTCCTTGCAATTGACTTCAGTTGCAACCTTAGTGCATCCACAAGCAACACATTTTGTTAAGAAAAAGAACGGTTCTTCAGTAATGCTTTCAACGCTTCATCCCCGTTGCTTACATCGCCTTCCTAGTTGACACGTGACCTAACGCGACCTGTGACGTTGCGTGAAGGGACTCCATTGGCATCTCGCGACGGTTTCTCTTTGCGCAAGATTAAGGCACTGTCTAGTCTTCAAGTTTCAAAAGATACGATCCATAGAAGAATCAGAAACTGTCCTCATCTTATTTTGAGAAAAATGGCTAAGAGACCAGCTCTGACTACTCGTCACAAAATCCAAAGATTAGAATGGGCCAAGAAACATATGTCATTTGGAAGTAAGTGGCTTTCTGTCATATTTTCCGATGAGAAAAAGTGGAATTTGGATGGCCCGGATGGCTGGGCTTATTATTGGCATGATTTGCGAAAAGTACCAAGAATATTTTTCAGCAGGCAGCATGGTGGGAAATGTGTCATGGTATGGGGTGCATTTGGGTTCAACGGTCAAACATCAATAGTGATTTTAAGTGGGAAACAAAGTTCTACGAACTATCAAGAAACATTTCAGTAAGATAATGCACCCATACATAAATTGAATTCAACAAAAGCATGGCTTCATCGAAAAAAAATTAATGTTATGGACTGGCCTGCATTAAGTCCAGATTTAAACCCAATCGAGAATCTTTGGGCAGTTCTAAGCCGCTGAGTTTATGCAAATTCTAAACAGTATTTCAAGTCGAACAACTGAAAATTGCCATAGAGAGAGAATGGTACAATGTTGAACCTGAAGTATTACAAAACCTTGTTGAATCGATGGAAAATAGAGTATTTGATCTTATTTCAAGTAAAGGAAACATAATTAAGTAATAAGAATATAATTATTGAACAGATTTCAAGAGAATTTTCAATTGTGACTAAACTTATGAGACATGAAATTTAAATGATACGTTCTTTTGTTTCAAATTTTTTGGACAAGAAGCAAGTGTGAAATATTTTTATATTTATCTTATTATCATGGTTATAGTAAATAAATAATGACGTAATTAATGATGAACTTTCAGTTTTTTTATAGTTAAAAGGAACATTTTGTTGGGTGACTATACTTTTGAGACGGACTTTACATACGAGAGTTTAAAATAACAGAAAACTTTGTTATGTGTACTTATACAGTAAAAAATCATCAACACATTTATCCATTAGTAAACCGGACTTCATTCATAAAACCATTAAAACAAAACCACACGACAGAGCCTCCGATATCTGTCGTTAACTTTCTGAGCCAACAAACTAGCTCTGAAGGAAAAAAAGAATAAGCATCCTTTTTTCGATCTCCGGTACGATGAAAAAAGCATTATTAATAAAAAGCAATAAAAAAAAAAAAAAAAAAAGAGTAAGAAAAACACGGAGGGGGGATGTCCAAAGTCATCCCGCGGCGAACATCAAAAGGAGCAACGGTTGCATATCGCAACTAGAAGCGTGATCTCTTATACGAAGGCGGGATCTGATGGTTTTTATCGTTAACAACATCAACTCCGATGGGGGGAGGGGGGGGGGGGCTGATGTGTCAGGTATTTCACGTGCATCCTCAAAATGAACATTGTTTTTTCGTAATGCTATTATGATTAACAGAGGCGTGGTTTTGTTGCCTAGGTTCTTCTAGTGGCAAAAAAAGTACTTCGTATTACTTGGATAAAAAGAGGCAAGACATATGGCCAGTTCTTGGGAAAAAGAATGTTTCTTTCAAGTTCTGTTGTAGACGACCACCTGAAATATGACTCACGATTGGTTTATAAATTTTACTGGTTCTGAGAATATGCAGGTCCGTTTTAGTCGGGAGTGGGTCATGACGTGCGCTGCTCGACCTAGAACAATTTTGAACCGTTGTAATGCCAGTATGTTTTATTTTTAACTAGCTTCTCACACGGCGTTGCCCGGTATTGCATTATGTTTAACTTATTTCATGCTAAAATGAAACAGGTGAGCCTTAAATTGATAATTCATTGTTAATCGTAATCTTTGTTGGAAAATACTCATATTTAAATGAGCTAAATTTTCGCAAACAGTTTTCTTACGGGCCCTAAGGCGTACGGGGCCTTAGATCCTATTGATTGTCATTTTTTTATTCGTTATATATGTTAGATGTATTTTCAGGTATGAAAATAAAAAAAATATGTAAAAATTCATTGCTAAATTAATTTGGGACGTAAACTGTTAACCATTAAGGTGCTTAAAATTGACTGCAAAATTTTATACACAATACTAAACTGCAGAAACTAATTATTTGAATAAAAAGGATTTTCAATTTACCATGTTTTTAAAACGTATTAAAAATTAAAAAATGATATCTCTAAGCCATACGCAAATTTAAAGCCCTGTAGAGATTCAGAACTTCTTACGAATTGTATGGAAAATGAATGATTAGGTGTTTTTAACAGCTGTTGAAGTATTTCATCATTAAAAGGGAAAACTTGGGGCAATAGCAAAATTCAATAGTTGCATTAAAATTTAACTAACAATTTTATTGCACTGCAAATAATCTGGACTGATGTAAGTTTTCTCACTTATTGCTACTCTTTTCAGCTCTTATGGTTAGGTAGAACTTTCTTCTCATATTTTTTCCTCTTAATCATGTAAGTATTTTGACAGTTATTAAAAATTCACTTACATAAACTTTCCTAACAATGTGTATGAATTTTTGAATTTCTATGGAGCTTTAAAAAAGCGGCTTGGATAAATTATCATTGCTAAATTGTATTTAATTTGAAATATTTAAATCTTATATCAAACCAAAATTTTCAAAAAAAGGAAAAAATCTTATTTTGCCAAAATTTGTAGTTACCTGGATGTAGAAAGTGAACTGAGATTATTTTAAGTGAACAGTTCTTCCTATGCTCCTGTTTCAAGCACCGGAAAATACTCAAATCTCAGTACAATTCGCCATCAAAAGATTACAGAGTAGATTTTCAAAGCTCCAATACATAGGCGGCTCGTACAGGGGGAGGGGGCAAGGGGGCGGCTGCCCCATCACTTTCAAAAGTGAAGAAAACTTGCCTCCTCACTTTTCAGAGTTGAAAATTAGTGATAGATTAAAAAAAGATTTTTTACTCAGAGGATTGATTCATTTTATGAAGATAAAAGCTGAACATTTCAAAAAAGGAACTTTTGTCATGTTATTTCAAAGGAATGAAACTAAATTGGAAGAGGGTCAGTGGCGTAGCAAGAACAAAATTAATTAAGACTGGGCGAATAAATTTTGCGAGGCCCCGAGTTCAGGAATCAAGGAGGAGCTCGTGCCCCCCCCCCCCCTCTCACAAAAACTCCCAGATTTTTTCCTTTGCGCTAAAAAAAGCGATTTAAAAAAAAAAAAAACATTCTCTCTTACTTTTTCGATGAATTTCATGTACATTTTATTTTTCTATTTTATTTCAGTTTCCAGTTACCACCTGGGATGGATTGAGTTTTAACGGGTTCCAAAGATATTACAGGCTTTTTTGTAGTTCCAACAACTTATTCGATTGCAAAACAGACCATTTTCCCAATTTTTGTGTATTTTACGCTAACACAATGGTTTTTCGCGTTTTTTCAATGCTCACGCCGTTTTTTGGATTTGACCTTGCGACGGATGGGTATCAGAAGAGTGATGCAATGACTTCTTTTTAGGGGGTTTAGAGCAGACTATCCCTAATTTCAAGGGCTCGGGGAGATTTTTTGGTAACTGAGACTACAAAAATAGGAGGAAAAAAGAAGCAAGCAAAATCCCTCAAAAGTTATTCATTCGATCAAAATTAAATGGGTTGTGGTTCCACAAACCGTTGGCATTAATTGACAAGAAGTAAGAGCGAGGGAGAAATAAAATATTTGAAAAATTGCTAAAATATGACATATTTAACAAAGTTATTTTAAGAGCGAAATTAACAATCCCATGTGATCTAGTGGTAAGGAAACTGCCGTTGACTTTAGTGACCGAACTCTATATCCAATCGAGTATTAGGAAGAAATAGATCGCTCTTTCTGAAAAAAAAAACGGGAAAAGGCAAAAAAAAAAAAAATGTAAAACGCACTTATTAAAATTCTTAAAACAGAGCAGAAAATAGTAAACAGCGATATAAATAAAAATTAAAGACATTGCATCAAATTTCATCAATCAATCATTATTGCATCAAACAATTTAGTTAAATACCTTTGTTCAATTTTACGAATTATCTGCCTGAAATAGGTCATTTTACAACGACAAAAGTTGATAAGATTCCAAGTAAGTTTTGAAGAGAAAAGAAAAGGGGAAAAAAAAACGTACCGAAAATGATTATAAGTAAAAGCGTAAGTGTATTTTCAAGTTAGTCATAGTATTTAAGTATAAACAGTTTATAAAATCAAGTAAGGGACGAGAACTATGTATTCGTTTACACAAACTACGAAATGTAAAATAGCTTTTAGACAAGAATAAAGATGTATTTAACTTCATTATGCATAAGACTTTTTTAGTTTTTTTTTTTTTTTTGTCTATTGGTATTTAATTTCTTTTTCGTATGATTATAACCGACAAATGTTCGAAAGAAACATTGAGAAATTAAAATTTTTGAAGAAAGATAATTAATTCTATGCTGAAATTCATATTTTATTTTTAAATATTTACATTTTACATTGAATTAAATTCCACTAAGTAAAAGGGATCGAGTTCATTTATTTCACTCATTCTCTCTCTCTCTCTCTTTTAAAAGCCAGAACTTATGAAAATAGTATTTTCAATGTAACAATTATTTTTTGGTGGGTAATTAGTAGGGATGCACCGATAAGCAAACTGGCCGATTACCGATTAATCGGTGAATGAGAATCGGCCGATTAATCGGCTGGGCCGATTAATGTTCGGGTTTATTATTTTTTATGTTAGCAATTTCACCCTCATTGTTTTTTCCTTTTCTAATACAATTCCGATTTTTAAAAATGATTACTTATTTGTTTTTGACAAAAGATTAGTTTTTCTCCATTTTTCCATGTTAAATAATTTTTAAATTTTATCAACTTCCTTTGAAAATTTAATATTTTTTGTAAATAAAATTACATTAACACACTAGACATAATAGTTAGTAAAACAAATGGGGGGGGGGGAGCTGTGATGAGCACTTTAATTTAGGGGTGTTCTTAATTTAAATTTATTTTTCAACTATAAGTAGCCATTTAATTCAAGACTTTTTTTCTTTGAAAATTAGAGGTTATTTTAAAGCAATAAGACTAAAGAGAAAAATATCGAGACATAAAAAATGTTGCAACATTGTCTATAAGTGTAATTCACAAAAAACCCCGTTTTTTTTGTGCCTTCATTGAAAGTTTGAGAAGTTTTTATTTCGCCATTTTCTTTATGATTACTTTCATTGTTACTGTTTCCGTGGCGACCACGTTTTGTTATAACAATTGGATTTCATATTTAATCACATCAGCGCGAGTTTAAATTTTATGGTATTTGGCAACGTTAAATTGTTATTGTTTTTGAAATGTTAAAGCAAGGCTTCACTAGATATAGTATCTTATACAGGCTGTTTAATTTATTCAAAAGTTTCATTATAGCAATGGATTTCATATTTAATCACATCAACGTAAATTTAAATTTTTATGGTATTTGGCAAACGAGTTGTGGCAACACGTGATAATTATTATTGTTTTTGAAATTTAAAAGAGATCGATCAAAATAAAGTTAGAATTGGGTGTGGGGCCGCGGTAGTCCGATCGGTAAGTCGTCGGACTCGTAACCGGAGGGTCCCGGGCCGATCATATAGAGGGAGCCGAGCCGATCAAAGATCCACCGTCTTCATTAATGGTGGCTGGGGGACGTTAAAAATGTTCGTGGTCATAAAATCCTCCAAGTGAAACGATACCTCTGGGGGATGCTGGGCTAAGGGTTTGCTCGGCCCTTGGGCCTGGTTCAAAAAAGAACAGAGAGCTCTTCGGGGCCCGATCCCGGTTAAACCACGAGTTGTGGTAAGTACGGGGGGAACCTTGGAGTGTGAAGTGAAGTGAAAGTCAAAACCAACTCTAACCAAATACGTACTGGAGAACAGGGACTCTGCATCCATTCTCATCAACCCCTACCGCGCTTTCGGCGCCAAATGAAATGAAATTGGGTGTGATTTTACGGTGAGCATGGATTAAATAAGGTTGTGTTTTGTAAAACAAATTACGGCTGTTTTAAATGCGTAATTGCAACCAAAGGCTTAAAAATGCTTTTGAAGTTTATCTAAATACGTACTTCGCATTTTAGAAAAAAACACGAGTTTACAAACCTCTTTTTTTTTTTTTAAACCGAGCGGGCTCGGTCCCCAGGTACTCTTACTAACACAACAAACATGGAGAAGGTCAAGATAAAATCTGGCGCAGAGAGGGGAAGAACATCCCCCAGAGGCCTTGCTTTTAACATAATTGGCAATCCTAAGGACTCTTTTGACCAAAACACTCCTCCAGACGGTAATTCTGGCTGTGGGTAACATAAACGGAAGAATTCTTTTTGACGATTTTCGTCATAATATAGGAAACATTCAGGTGTCAAACATTGAAGTTTTGTAGTTTGGAGGGCATGTATTCCCACCTCCCATTCTACTAAGATGAAATAAATGAAAACTACAAATGATATTCTAGCTAAGATTTTCGTGTTGATTTCGGAAAACTTCACGTTTAAAATTAGTAAGTGTCCAGCAAGTTGGGGGGGGGGGGGGGGGGGGGCACGTCCCTCCCGACGCTATGCTTATGCGTTTCCTTCTAGTCAACCTTACAATATCAGCCCAGCCATTAGCTTTATCAATTTTAACTATTTGGGGGCCCTTAAAAAGCAGGCGGCCTAATCAGTAATCAGGCTCTGTAGACCAGGCTTTTAGGACATTTTTTTAAAATCAGGCCCTTAGTGTTAAAAAAAAGGTTTGTTTAGTTACAGTTGGAAATTTCTAAAACCAATATATCCGTGTTTTCGATTTTAGTCTGTTTTGGGGGCCCTAAGGGGCCTAATAAATATTGCATCGCCTTCAAAAAAAAAAAAAAAGTAACACATTGTTCTCCTAACCAGGTGAGCGGGTCCCAGATGTTATTTAATTCAATGCAGATAAAGATTCAGCCTAATCTGTAAACAGCGAATAATAGAGCGCGCCGAAAGTTCGGAAAAAGTTGGATAGGACAGAAGTTTGAAGCAAGGCCCATTCTTTTTTTTTTTTTTTGAAGAGAAAAAATAGTGTTTTTAACTGTATGATTCTGGGATACTTCGTAAAATTTTGTCTCGGAACAAAGTTCGAATGGAGAAAAATTCGAAGCCAAGTGGAGATGCGAGGCCCAGGGCGGTCGCCCGATTCGCCCACCCCTTGCTACGCCTCTGAAGAGGGTGTCTGCGGTAACTATCCGTCTTGATTTTTTGAGGCCACATTTCGAATTTTTAAAGGTCTTTGAATCACTTATGTTAAAATCCAGTAATCAAACCAAATTTTGCAAAAATAATAATAATAATAATGATAATAATAATAAAAATAGAGGTACTTCCTCCACCCCCCACCCCAATCTCTTTTAACCCCCACTTTTTCGGCGCACCAACCGCCTATGCCCTGTTCTAAGCACGGGAAAATACTCCAATCTCAGTACAAATCGCATTCAAAAGATTAAGAGTAGATTTTCAAAGCTCCAATACTCTTATTTTAGAGCATGATAACATTACACCCTAGCAAGAAGTCCGGATATAATTTTGATAATCGGTGCTTCAGAAAAAGGCAAATCGGAAGGAATCTTGGCGGAAACAATCATGGAACTTTTTTTCCTCTTAAAATATTCTCTGAGACACATCGTTCCCATCCGAAAGTAAATAAAAATTTCAAGGTATCGGAAGCCTGTTGCTTCTCATGCTCATGCCCGGCAATTACGATGATGGGGGCCCATTATTCGTGTTTTGTTCTTAAATACAGGTTGCGGGGCACGGGGCAGGCGCGATTTGTTCGGAGGACGATAATTGTTTGCTTTGGGAACACAGCCTGAATTCAAAATGCATTGACATTGTCTGCGGAGACGGGTCTTGTACCGTCGACCACCTGTTGAGAAGACTGGAACGAAACGTGGAGGTTGGGCATATAAGAAAGTTCGTAACGTGAGAAAACTTTAATTTTTTTAAGGATTCGTTCATACAACGCTGTGTGGGTTTCTTTGATGTTTTCTCCCCTCTCCTTTCAATGTTTTCCCCTCCCCCATCACCATGGTAGGTATTTTTTCCTCTTTTTTTTCACGAAGTAAACAGGTTATTGAGAAACTTTGTACATGGGACGAATAGAAACGATATTACCAATTGCGAAACTGACTTGAAGAGGGATTTCTATTTTACTAGTGAAAACAAAAACTGCTGTAATATTTAACTGTGAAATTATTATTGAAAAATAAAAAGAAAATAAAATAAAAGAAAGAAAAGTAAAGGAGATGAAAAAAATTGAAAGAAAAGAGTAAAGGAAAACACGAAGTTTTGTCAAGAACTAAACGAGCCTACTTTTCCGTATATCGACATCGACATTCTCGCATCTGATCATTATTCTCTTGATTATCTGAGACTTAAAATTATGTCAAACATACCTTTTTAGCTCTTAGAGCTGATTTCGAAAAGCAAAATATACCCCTTTCATCAGATGAAATAGACACGTAAAAAGTAATTAACGAATAAATAAAGTTTTGTCGCTCCTTTTAAAGAGTGTAACTGTTACAGTTCCTCCGTAGAAAAAATCCTCCATCGTTTTCAAAAAAAATAATAATAATAATAATAATAAAATAAATAAATAAATAAATAAAAGTACAAAGAGCATCAAAACACATTTTATCAAAGAAAGAAAAAAAAAGAAAAAAAAAACTCGTCCGTTAATAAAATGTCTCGAATTTCACTTTTAATCTGTTGCCAGTTGTTAAATATAAATAAAGAATAAAATGTTCTCGTGAATGAAAAATTTTTGTTACAAAAAAAACATCGTCTGCCAAAAAAAAAATAATAATAATAATAAATAAAATAAAACAAATGAATAAATAAACAAAAAATCGTCTGCACAGTCAGTAATTTTTTTTCTGAGCCTGCATTTCCGCCATGTTTGCGGAGTCGGACTCGGAATCAGAGTCCTCACAGAAGATTACTCAGAAAAGTACGTTACAAACATTATTTATCAAAACCATTTTTTTACAAAGTTAGTTTGAAGGAAATCCGACTTTAAGTTCAGGATCAACATTCAACTTAAATTCCCCGTAGACGCTAATGTTAATTTTTTTTTCTGAACGGCTCAATATTGAACGAAAAATGGTTCATATCAAAAAGCGAAATATGGGAATGTATGGGAAAGATTCTCCGTGATCTTTCAAACAAAAAAAAGTTTATTCCATGCGGACGGTTCACTCAAAAGTTATTAGGTGGGGAAAGGTTGCTTGAACGGTTCAATGTTGAACGAAAAAGTGTTCAAATTGAAAATTTAAATACGGTAATAAAGTATCCTTGCTGAGATCCTTCGAACAAAAAAATTTTTTATTTAAATCGGACTGTTCACTCAAAAGATGTTAGGGGTGACAGCTTGATTGAGCGGTTCAATGTTAAACGAAAAATTATTCAAATCGAAAATGTAGATACGGGAATGAAGTATCCTTGAAAAGATCTTTCGAACAAAAAAAAGTTTGTTCACTCAAAAGTTAGCATTGCGGGACCGGTTGTTTGAACGGTTCAAAGTTGAACCAAAAATTGTCCAAATCGAAAAATCAAATATGGGAATGAGCTGCACTCGCTGAGATCTTTCGAACAAAAATAAAATTTATTCCATTCGGACGGTTCACTCAAAAGTTATTAGGTGGAGAAAAGGTTGCTTAAACGGTTCAATGTTGAACCAAAAGTGTTCAAATTGAAAATTTAAATTGCGGTAATAAAGATCCTTGCCGAGATGCTTCAAACAAAAAAAAGTTTGTTTAAATCGGACTGTTCATTCAAAAGTTATTAGGGGTGACAGCTTGTTTGAACGGTTCAATGTTGAACGAAAAATTGTTCAAATCGAAAACATAGATACGGGAATGAAGTATCCTTGAAAAGATCTTTCGAACAAAATTAAGTTTGTTCAAATCGGGCTGTTCACTCAAAAGTAAGCATCGCGGGACAAGTTGTTTGAACGGTTCAAAGTTGAACCAAAAATTGTTCAAATCGAAAAATCAAATATGGGAATGAGCTGTACTCGCCGAGATCTTTCCAACAAAAAAAAGTTTGTCCAAATCGGAATGTTCATTCAAAAGTTATTAGGGGGGTGGGGGGACAGACAGACCGACCGACAGACCGACCGACCGACACACAAATTCCACATCTCAATACCCTACTTTCAAATTTTAAATTTTTCGATGTTCATTTTACCTTTTTATTTTTTTTAACTTGGCGATATTTTTTGAACTTGGCGATATTTTTTTAACTTGGCGATATTTTTTGGATTTGGCGATAATTTTAGATGCATTAAACTACTTTTAATACTTTTTTCGTCTTTCTTTTATTTTTAACGGGAAAGTAGGCTAAAAAGAGAGAAAGAAATAAGCATTCGGTTTTCAAAACCATTGTTTCGCAGATTTATAAGTAAGTAGTATTTAGAAATCCGTATGGATAAAACGAAGGGGCCTTTAATGAGGGGATGAGGCACTTTTTACTTTTCTGGGCCCCTCCCAAAATCTATTTATGTTATGTATCAACCCCTTTCTCTGGGGTGCAGTACAGATCTGAAAACTACTGTTGAACAGTCTCACTGTTAAACAAACGAGAATGACTTCAGTAAACATACCACAGTTAAAAATTTACATAAATTAGCATTAGATTTTTGACGGCTGATTTGCATTTTTGTAAGTGATTTCAACGCAAAATTATTTGTCAAAAATATGCCTGAACACAATATGACCAAAAAATGAAATACTTACGTCATCAGAGTGAAACGCATTTTTACAAGCATAAACTTCTGAGCAATATCATGCTTTATGAAAAACTAAAAAAAAAAATATATAATAATTGACTCTTTTATAATATTCACTTATATTTATCTTTATATATATTACAGTGAACTCTCACTTATGAGCCGGCCCATGGGACCAACAGAAAAAAAGCGCATAAGTGAGAGAGACGTATAAGTGAACAAGCCTATTTAAAAGACTAAAACGTAACATAGGTTGTAATGAGAGAATGAATAAGAATGTTTCTGTAGACAAGGGACATATTACTACGGTTTGGTAATTACTGTAACGTAACTACGATGGTAAAGATAAAACAAAAACTGCATCATACCTAAATTACAAAATGTTCCCTTTAAAACGATCCACAATAGGTAATTGTCCTTCTCCGAACTCTCTTTCATGCGGGAAAAATACTGTTACAAATCTTGTAAATAGTTGTTGTTTTTCCTGACTTGCACCATTTTTTTTTAATTGTTTTTGATGTCACTAGTTTTGGTTTTATCTGGCGTCATGTTGCAAAAGTATCTGAAGATATCACTTCTACCATTTGTATACCGACCCTGTAACATTTGTAGTTTTTGCACTTACCCTAACTTTAATAAGCATGAAGACATTTTCGCTCGGAGTTGTAATACCGTGGGTTTTTCTTTTTATCACTAGAATTTTCTTGAATAGATTATTTAAGCTTGTGAATGAATCAGATCACTGCGGATTTTGCTAGAATGTTGTAGAAATTTCCTTCCGAGTATAAATAGCTGTCCAACAGCCTTGAACACAGTTAGTTGTTTTCAGATTTGATTTCTGGTGACTCGTTTTATTCGCTTGGGCGAATGTTTGTTTTGCTTTTGTAATTTCTTAATTACTGTTCATGTTAGATACGTGGTGCTGAGTTACTGTTGAGAGTGCAGTGTACTGTTTGCTACCTAATTGCTGGATGTTTAGCAATTGTTTCCTGCTCCTATTGTAAATAAGTGTACATACTTGTAAATAAATTTATAGTTACTTCCTCAAGATTGGAATGCTCATTTAAGAAAGTTGGAGGTGCTACGGTCTCGTTACAATACCTTCCGTGAGCAATGATGCCGAAGATTAAAAGTGGAAAGTGAAGAAAAATGCTTATTTTTTGAAGAAAATAAGTATTTTTATTTTTTTTTTACATTTTACGGAAAATTCGGCGCATAAGTGAAATATTTATCATTAGAGCGAAGCATAAACGAATGATACTATCATTATTTTGCTATTGAATGTGCTGGGACCATTTAAAATCGTCGTATAAGTGAAAAAGGCGCATAAATGAGGTGGTGTATAAGTGAGAGTTCACTGCATCTAGAATAGGCGAAATATCACCAGGCATGTAGTTATAATGTAACTCCTTCGGCACATTCCGCGCCTGATTAGTAAGCAATTTGGCGAAATTTCATTTCATTTATCACATAAATTAATGCGCGCTATTCATGGAAAAATAATCACAAATTTCTCTAAGTGCCAATAATGATAATAAATAAAAATCATCCGCGGCCCTCAGAAGGAAGCCTGCCGCTCAATTAATTATCCCGGAGTGTTAAATGCCAAAAGGGGATATTGACACAATAATTTTGTCTTCCCCATTTAACATTGATTCCACTGACACTAATTTCGCGGGATAATGAGCCCGGGGTGGGTAAATAAGGTTGCGCGGTGCTACGCGTCACAAAACTTCTCCCAAGTCGTCGATCAGCTATGATCACATTTAATCAACCCGTTGATCAGCCGTAATGATTTATAATTAGCAGTTGGGGAACGGGCCGCTTATGAGGAGGACGTTTAGGGATATCTCTTTGATGGTTGTGTGACAGGGAGCCTTTTCCTTCTTTTTATATCCATGGCTCACGAAGTGGATGAGATGGCTCGGGGAGTGGAAGTAAATGCCGTTTAAGAATTTTTTAAATATTAGCAGGAACATTAACTTTCTTCCTCGGTTTGTAAATATTTTATGTGGCATGTAGACTGTAGGGTAGGGTGGGTCGAAAAAGACTTTTTTTTTTTAATTTTGATGATGTCGAGTGTGGAAAAGGTGCCTTTGGGGGAGCAAAGTACACATAAACAATTTGAAATTTTTTGGTCAATTGCTTAACCAGCCGCAATTGCGTTAAAGTTTGGAAAAAAGGCAGTTTTTAAAAATTTTTAGGATTTTATTTTAAAGAAATTTTTAGCTCCTAACATGTAAAAATGCATTATAATGGGACAAACAATGTAGTTGATTCTAATAAGTACCGTAAAATGGGGTGAATCGGAACACTTTTCAGCTTTGATTGTAAAAAAATCATTTAAAAGATTTTTTTTAATTTGATTTTTTAGGTAAAAACTTCGGTCTTGCTTTACTTTTGATATTCCAAGCAAAGACAAAACATTTTGAACAATTATTATTAAAATATATAGGAAATTATGGGTGTTCCGAATCACCCCGCTGATAGGGCTCAATCGAAACACATGTTAAAATTTTTATTTTTTTCAATTTAACCTATAATAGGGCTTACAAACATGAGTAATATTGATGGAGGAGAATAAGAACAGATAATTACTGTCAAATAAATGTATAATTTCAATACCAGTAAATGCTTATAATTTGCCAAAATTCAAAATAATTTTGAACTTCTGAAAAATGAAAAGTAATTTTAAGAAATGCTTTTGAATTGAAATACAAAGATTTAACATGAATGGAAGTCACTCATGTCGTCCACAAATATGTACTTGTCCTTAAAACTAGAAATCGTGACTTGTCTTAAGTTTTTTCATAACATCCCCTGGGATGAACTCTGCCTTTTCTTTAGTTTCTTGAACTCTCTGGGTTTCGGGAATTGTCCTGAAATATTTTTTCGCTTATTCATCACTGTCTGTGTGATGGACTTTTACTACATAAAGTCTATGTGACTTTCCCTCTCATATTTAAAGTAAAAAGAAGTCTCCTGGAGAAAAAATCTTTTGAAATCTGCAACTTTTTGTCATTCTAAGATCTAGTTGCTCACGAGAAGGGATAAACAGTAATAAATCCTTGTCCTTGTCTTGATTAGAAGAATTGGGGTTAGAATCTTGATTTTTTAAACAGTTTCCTTCAAATAAGTTTGAATTGGAACAACAGAACTAAGTGTTCCGATTCACCCCGCAATTTTTTTTCCTATGTCATTTTTCAGAATTCTTCCTTTTTATGACACAATTTATAAAAAATGTAAATTCTAATGTGGTATTCTGTTGTTCAGATACATGTATAATTGAAACATACCACTCTTAGTTTTTAAATATAAGAAGATTTTTTCTTGCATATGAAGTTTTGCAGTCTATGAAAATGTGATGTTTTCTAGCATTCCACGTGCAGCCCTCCTTAGAAGCCAGTAGCGTTGCCAGATTGACAAAAGTAATTTTTTCCTACTTCCTATGATCTTACCTTTCTATAAAAAAAATTAATGGCGAAAAATACCCAATAGTATATTTATGAAGAATTTCTTTGTACGGTCGGGAAGTTTTGTTCCGATTGACCCCGCTGTTCCTATACACCCCATTTTACGGTACGGCGGAAACAGCATTTTAACGCTTTGACAAAATTTAGTTTAAAACGTCGAAAAAAAACAGGAAATCACCAAATCTTCTAAGCATTTGTGGAAAATTAAGGAATTATACCACAGACATAAAATCTTTTATGGAATTTCTATGCCCCCAATGGCATCTTTTCCGCCCTACCCGTTATCGAAAGTAGATTTTTTTAAAATAATTTGCTAAAGATCTCGAAAAAATGCATTTTTTCCAAACTTCAAGACAGTTGCAGCAGATAAAAAAATGACCAAACAATGACCAACGGCACTTTTTCCGCAATACCTATCATCGAAATTTTTAAAAAAAGTCATTTTCAGCCCACCCTAATCTAGGGGCGTCCACAGAAATTTTAGGGCATGTCACAAATAACTTTTTCGTTGCCCCCCTCCAGATTGTTTATCCCTACGCATATTTCACTCCTCATTCAAAGAGCATAATTCAAGCCACCCCCTCCCCTCTTCCAACAGTTATATGAAGAACATTTTTAAAAACTGTCCAAACCATGAAAGTTTTAAGAATTTGGGGCTTTGGAAAAACGTGTTTTGAATGTTTCTCTCTAAATAGAATTTCAAGCTGTCAATATCATCCATTTTATTTTGGTTGAAAAAAAAATATACCCCAAGAAGCATCAACTCATCGGATTTTGCTCGGCCGATCATCGAACTCCTCGTAATCTGATCCCGTAACGCACGATGACATCGTTCCGATCAATATCCGAGCACGATTTTCAATGAGCTACTTTTCATCGGAAAGCGATATCCTTCCGATCAACTTTCCCGATGAAAATAAGCCGAGCATCCAAAATTGATCCTAAATTCATCGGCACGGGACTGCACTGCTCGTAAATTGCTCCAAATTTCATCATATTTCGAACAAAACTCATCGGATTTTGCTGGTTGGATTATGTTTGGCCGATGAGACATAGTGGAGCAATTCCCGATGAGAACTCATCGAATCGATCATCGGCCGATGAGAATTTCATCGGGTTTCGATGAATGACCGATTATCGGCCGATGAGATTATGCTGCTAGGGACATTTTTTACAATTAATTTTTTGGTTTACGTTTCGTAATTAAGCGGTACACCAAGATAACTAATACAAGATAACTAACATACGCATCCGTTATCGTGTTAACAAACCATGTAATAGTTGGAATTGCTGAGGGTTTAATATAATTCAATTAGAGTTTTAGCTTTTAAATTTTGGTACAAGCGTACAAGTTTTACGCCGCAGTACCTTTCGTCTCCAATATACCCTTCCCCTTTTATCTACTCTCTCTGTGTCTCTTCATTGCAGCAGAAGATATTATTTTAGGTTTTCACTGCAGATAGCAAGGTCTTGCGGTAAAAACGACGACCAGCGCTCTATCACATTGTTGGAAAGATGAACTAAAACAAAGAAGGTTATTTCGGTTGCACTTCATAAGGTAAGGTAATCGTTAATGTAATTTGTAAAATAAAAGTCCGAAAAGCTACTTTATTCTTTCTGAGGACTATTTCTTAATTTGGGGTTAAAAACTAGAACAAAAAAAGGAAAAAAAAGATAGAAAAAAATCTCGAAGTTTTCAATATAGAATAGCCGAATATGAATGATTAAAGAAACATTTTATTTTATTTCATTTGAAAAAAAAAAAGTTCTGCTTGCATTGGTTTTTCTAAAACAATTAATATATTTCGGATCGAAAACCAAAATGTAGAAGAATTAAAATAAAAGTTTAAAAGTTTATAGAAAGGACTTTAATTTAATTGAAGTAGCTATTTATGTGGTTGAAAAAAACAGCAATTCAGTAGTTATCGCGATTTTGAAAGAAATGTTACCTCCATTCAAAAATGTATGTTTAATTTTCATAATTGTTTTCTCATTTTTCAAGTTTAACCTAAAAAATGTCTTATATTTGAATTAAAAATTTCTTTTTAAAACTAAAAAAGTGGTGCACATAATTTAAAAATTTTTTCATCAAACACTGTTACAACTGTTAACAAACAGAAGGAAATTACAGTAAAAATAAGTAAATAAATAAATTAAAAACGATAAAAAGGGAAAGTAAAAATATAAGTATGGGTCATTCCATGGTAACTCAGGTTACATTTGATACACTTGTGCATGGTTTTACTTATTCTGATGATTTTTTTTTTTTTTTTTTTCGAAAGATTAGTGATTTTTTTTTTTTTTTCGAAAGATTAGTGATTTTTTTTTTTTTTCGAAAGATTAGTGATTTTTTTTTTTTTAAATTTTAAACTACTTTCAACTTATTTAGGAAATGCAAAACATGTTAATACATATGATAATTATTAAACAAATTAATTTCTTTCGGTAACTCAGGTTACGTAAAACAGACATCTGACGTACTTAGTTCATTTAGAATTTGAAATTCTGCTCTTGTTAAAATATTTGATTGATACAAAGTATTGTACATAAATCTGTAGATTCTAAGCTACTTTAAAACTTACATTTGAATGTTATCAACTACATAGAATTTTTTTTCATTAATTATTCACTCAGTAACTCAGGTTACAAATTGTTGGTAACCCAGGTTACACATCACAAAAATTCTTTCAATATTACTTTTTTTCCTAGTAATTAATTTAAGCTATCTGAAAAAAAAAAAACACTGTTGCCAATAAAATGTAACATATTTTTGACAAAATCAAATGAAAATTATCCAAAAAAATTTGTTTTGAAAAATAACTTGCATGTCCCACTTTCTATGGAATGACCCGTATGCACACTTTTGTCATGTTAATTTGAGCACACAAATAATTTAATTTAACTTGCGTGTGCTACTGATAAATAGTACTGAACTTGAAAGAAAAAAACTTTCTCCTCGAAGAAGACTTCACATGTAATTGCTCCTCGATCCCATTCGAAAATGGCTAAAAACTAGAAATAAATTTTGATTCCACTTGATACTATGCTGTTCCTTTGTGATTATCAGTTAAACAAATGTTTACATATAAAAAGAGAAGTTGAGTCAAAATTCTCCTACGGTCAAACCTCCCTATCTATTCCTGGAAAAATTTTGCGAAATTGTAGGTAGTCAAACATTGAAAATTATCAGCTTTCCTAACGACATTGATAAAATCGAGGAGTCAAATATGATCAGAATTCTTCGTGAGTCCACTTTTGATCATAGTTGACCATCACAAAGTTGTAATTTGTTTGAATAAACTCGATTTCTTTAAGAGAGCTCGGTTTGTTAAAAAAGATGTATATATATTTTTTTTGATGATTTTACTTCTATGTTGCTTAACTATGAGAGCTCGGTTTGTTAAAAAAGATGTATATTTTTTTTGATGATTTTACTTCTATGTTGCTTAACTATGACCACTTTACCCCGCCCCAGGTCATACAAACACATATTTAAACGAGAATGTTAAACAACAATTTAAATCAATTTTTTCCTCAAAATTCTGCGCAGGGTGTTCTTTATTCATATAATGTAAAATAACAACAAAAATTTTGAAGTTTTCAAAGAGACTTGTGTTTTTATTGTCCATCTAAATTGAAATACCTGGATGTAACCACTTTGTCTCACAACATCCTATTAGTTCTTTTTTTTTAACATATGTATGTCTTACAAATTCTAACTAGTGTTTGTTAATAAACAAGTAGTTTAGTAACAATAAAGTTATATATTGTTTTGTAAATGTATCTAACTTATGAGTTTAAAATTTTCATCAGTCTTCAAAACTTTTGGTTTGTAATGTATTAATTAATCGAACAATCGTACAGAAGCAGAAAACTTATAAAAAAACCCACTAAATTATTTGCTCTGAATTTAATTAGATGACAATAAAAAGCTATTTTTATTCTGGTAAAATCGTTAAATTTTTCTTTCCAGATTCATTTGATTAAAAAAACTGCCTTATTCTACAGCCTTAAGAAGCTTATAAAAATCATTTCATGAAGAATCAAGGCTAATTACTCGTTTGTCAAATAATTACACTTTTTATTTCCAAATCGCAACCAATTATGTCGTAAGATACTAAACTTGTAACGTAAGACAGTATTCGTACAACAAAAGAGGAATAAATTATTTATACATCTGAAAGTTTTATGCGTTATACAATAAAAGTTATTTAACGCGCTTGAGTAAATTATCATTTGATTGTTTTGCATTATTACGCGTAGAACACTAAAATTGAATCAATATCAATTGCGTTTTACAGCATTCAGTTTGGTTTTTTAGTTATATTGCATTGCGCGAAAAATTCAAGACAATATTCATTTTAGTATCCTATTTCCACTACTAAATGAATTGAGGGAGAGGGCATGGTGAATGTTGGCACCTGCTTTGGTAAGTCGAAAGGATAATTGTGAGTTCAGCTGTAATTTTAATTGCTCTTTTCTTCTTTTTTATGATGATTTGAAGTGAGTTCATCGAAACAGAACCAAGATAGACCACACTGTAAAAAATAAACTCCTGTTTTTACAGTACACTGGCAGCAGAGGTTCCAGTTTAAAACTAAAAATGCACAGCAATAAACTGTAAAACTATAGCAATTTTACAGTTTATTACTGTAAAGAGGCAGTTCTACAGTTTATTACCACAAAATTCGCTGTATTATACTGTAAAAACAACAGTATAATTCTGGCAGCAGACGTTCCAGTTTAAAACTGTAAAATGCGCAGTAATAAACTGTAAAATTAGCAATTTTACGGGTTTATAACTGCAAAGCAGTACTTCTACAGTTTATTAGTGTACAATGGGGGAGTTTCCTTCAGTCAAAAGTACTACTTTTTGTTACTGAAATTGATAGAATGAAAAAAAAAATAACATGGGCCCGAAAAATACTTTAATTTTCCCAAGAGTTTATTTTTTATTAATTTTTTGAAATACCCTACCTTGAAAACGGGGCGTGGTTTTTGTGACGTCAGTGGTGCACCTAACAGCTCTCAATTTACCCCTATTTTGTTTACTAACACCATTTTACTTGACTTGAGTTGTCCAAACGCAGGAATCGGTGACGTCACGACCTTCGTCATCTCACTACAACCAATTAGATTTCGCGCTTAAGTGCACCACTGACGTCATGCGCAGATGTTTTTTTTTTCGCAATAGCCACTGCGCACCGGTTAAAATAATTCATAAAAAATATATAACTGTGTCAAAAAATAAAAAAAAATGGTCAATTCCTATGTTTTGAAGCATGCTCTTTCAGAAAAAAATACTTTTGAAATTTCGGAAACTCCCCCATTAGCAATTTTTACAGTTTGTTACTATAAAATTAGCTGTATTATACTGTAAAAACAACATCCATTTTTTACAGTGCAATATTTAAAGTTTGTTTAACCGCCCTGCGTAAAAGAATATTGTACGAAATCAAACACGTTAGGGACGTCCATGGAGTTATGCTGAGGAAAAGCAGGCATTAAATAATTAAAAGAAACAAATATTGCCCCAGAAATGAAATAGTAAAAAACACACACATTGAGTGTGAGACATAAAACAGAAAAGAAATAACAATAAGTTCAATAAAAGACTGCAAAAACGCTGATTTTACAAGCATGAGTTCAATTCAGCAAAGACAGCATTTTCGTTTGGATCGAAGGAGTTAGATATAAAAGAGCGAATTCGCAAAATGTATTTTTTACTTTCTTCAATGTATAGTATCGTGAAAAAGATACTAGATTTGTAAAAGTTTTTCATTTTCGAAAAATGTTCATGTTTTAATATGCGCCACATCTATTCTGACTATTTCCTGGTTATAGTCTGTGTCTACGTGTCCGTCTTGCGAAAGTTTTTTTACGTTGTGACCGCTTTAACTTACAATGTATACAACGTAATTCATGAAAAATTAATACACATATGTACCACCATGTGAATTAGAGTTCGTTAGTTTTGGCGCCGTTCACACCAAAGGATAAATGGAACGATTTTCTCGTTAAGCAAGACAGCTATATCTAAAAAAAAAAAAGGTCCATAGGCAAATTTTAGATGTTCAGATTCTATTTTGGTGAAATATCTTATTTATTTATTTATTATTGAAAGACGGAAATTCTATTACTCTGTTTCAGTACTCTCCAACTTGAGTAGAATAATTGTGAAATAATGACGATGGAATAGGGCACAGACAAAAAAAGTTAAACGCAACAAATAAATCTTTGCAAACTTGCTGATCAACAAGTTAAATTTCTTTTCAGAAGAAAAAAAGAAGTTCTGTCAAGAACTAAACGAGCCTACTTTCCCGTACATCGACATCGGCATTCTAGCATCTGATCATTATTCTCTTGATTATCTAAGACTAAAAATTATGTCAAACATACCTTTTTAGCACTTGAAGCTGATTTCTAAAAGCAAAATATACCTCTCTCATCAGATGAAATAGACACATAAAAAGTAAATAAATGAATAAATAAAGTTTTGTCGCACCTTTTAAAGAATGTAACTGTTACAGTTCTTCCGTAGAAAAATTCCTCAATTGTTTTCAAAAAAAAATTAAAAGTACAAAGTACATCAAAACACATTTTATCAAAGAAAGAAAAAAAAAAGAAAAAAAAGAAAAAAAAACTCGTCCGTTGATAAAATGTCTCGAATTTCACTTTTAATCCGTTGCCAGTTGTTAAATATAAATAAAGAATAAAATGCCCTAGTGAATGAAACATTTTTGTTACAAAAAAAAATCGTCTGCCAAAAATAATAATAATAATAATAATAAATTCAATAAAACAAATGAATAAATAAACAAAAAATCGTCTGCGCAGTCAGTCATTTTTTTTCGGACTGTTTACTCAAAAGTTATTAGGGGTGACAGCTTGCTTGAGCGGTTCAATGTTGAACGAAAAATTGTTCAAATCGGAAATGTAAATACGGGAATGAAGTATCCTTGAAAAGTTCTTTCCAACAAAAAAAAGTTTGTTCAAATCGGACTGTTCATTAAAAAGTTAGTATCGCGGGACCGGTTATTTGAACGGCTCAAAGTTGAACCAAAAATTGTTCAAATCAAAAAATCAAATATGGGAATGAGCTGTACTCGCCGAGATCTTTCCAACAAAAAAAAGTTTGTCCAAATCGGAATGTTAATTCAAAAGTTATTAGGGGGGGACAGACAGACCGACAGACCGACCGACAGACCGACACAAATTCCCCATCTCAATACCCTACTTTCAAATTTTTAATTTTTCGATATTCATTTTACCTCTTTATTTTTTTAACTTGGCGATATTTTTTGGACTTGGCGATATTTTTTTTAACTTGGCGATATTTTTTGGACTTGGCGATATTTTTTCGATGCATTAAGCTACTTTTAATACTTTTTTCGTCTTTCTTTTATTTTTAACGGGAAAGTAGGCTAAAAAGCAAAAAAACCTTCAATATGAATCATAAAAATTACATTCGATGCTAGTCACCGTCTACAGTTCTGTATCAGGAACGAGGATCATTATTGTTCCCAGACAATGTAAACATGCCAGAGCAGAAAATGTCAATGCACATTATTGCGAAATTTCGTCTCTGCATACCTCTGCACATTGTAAGATTCTAAATTGCGCAGGTGTGTAAATAATAGGTCAGTGCTTCGAACGACGAAGGAAATTAAAACGTCGTCTGTGTTTGTACAAACTGATGTGATAACTACTGTTATAAGTTACGGGTATGAACAACGCAGGAGTTAAAATGTTTTTATTTCTTCTTGTCTCAAAACTGTGTGCAATTTTATGCATCATATTTTATATTATTTATGCGCAATTAAATATTTTTCAAACCTTCAAACAACTTAAATGGACATCATTTTATAGAAAGAAGTGCAGCTTAGCAATATACTTAACAAGAAGTTCTGTCAAGAACTAAACAAGACTACTTTCCCGTACATCGACATCCTAGCACCTAATCAATATTCTCTTGAATATCTGAAACTGAAAATTATGTCAAACATACCTTTATAGCACTTAAAGCTGATTTCTAAAAGCAAAATATACCCCTCTCATCAGATGAAATGGACACGTAAAAAGTAAATAAACGAGTAAATAAAGTTTTGTCGCACCTTTTAAAGAATGTAACTGTTATAGTTCTTCCGTAGAAAAATTTCACAATCGTTTTCAAAAGAAAAAAAAAGAATAAATAAAATAAAAGTACAAAGAACATCAAAACACATTTTGTCAAAGAAAGAAAAAAAAATCGTTCGTTAATAAAATGTCTCGAATTTTATTTTTAATCCATTGCCAGTTGTTAAATATAAATAAAGAGTAAAATGCTCTAGTGAATGAACAATTTTTGTAATAAAAAAAAATATCGTCTGCCAAAAAAAAAAATAAAATAAATAAATAAATAAATAAAAATAATAATTATTAATTAAACAAAAAAAATGAATAAATAAACAAAAAATCGTCTGCCCAGTCAGCCATTTTTTTCTGAGCCTGCATTTCCGCCATGTTTGCCGAGTCGGAGTCGGAATCAGAGTCCTTACAGAAGATTTTTCAGAAAAGTACTTAACATACATTTTTTATCAAAACCGTTTTCTTACAAAGTTAGTTTGAAGGAAATCCGCCTTTAAGTTCAGAATCAACATTCAATTTAAATTTCCCAGTAGGCGCTCATGTTAAAAAATTTTCTGAACGGTTCATCACTGAACGAAAAATGGTTCAAATTGAAAAGTGAAGTATGGGAATGAGTCTCTCCGAGATCTTTCGAACAAAAAAAGTTTATTCAATTCAGACTCACTTAAAAGTTATTAGGCGGCGAAAGGTTGCTTGAACGGTTCAATGTTGAACCAAAAATGTTCAAATTTAAAATTTAAATACGGTAATGAAGTATCCTTGCCGAGATCTTTCGAACAAAAAAAAGTTTGTTTAAATCGGACTGTTCACTCAAAAGTTATTAGGGGTGACAGCTTGTTTGAACGGTTCAATGTTGAACGAAAAAGTGTTCAAATCGAAACTGTAGATACGGGAATCAAGTATCCTTGAAAAGATCTTTCGAACAAAAAAAAAAGTTTGTTCAAATCGGACTGTTCATTCAAAAGTTAGTATCGCGGGACCGGTTGTTTGAACGGCTCAAAGTTGAACCAAAAATTGTTCAAATCAAAAAATCAAATATGGGAATGAGCTGTACTCGTCGAAATCTTTCCAACAAAAAAAAGTTCGTCCAAATCGGAATGTTCATTCAAAAGTTATTAGGGGGGGACAGACAGACCGACAGACCGACCGACCGACCGACACACAAATTCCCCATCTCAATACCCTACTTTCAAATTTTTAATTTTTCGATATTCATTTTACCTCTTTATTTTTTTAACTTGGCGATATTTTTTGGACTTGGCGATATTTTTTAGATGCATTAAGCTACTTTTAATACTTTTTTCGTCTTTCTTTTATTTTTAACGGGAAAGTAGGCTAAAAAGCACTGTCACACTTTTCGCTTTATTCTATTATCTATTATATAGAAATGTCTAATCATCGCCTTTTGACGGATTTACACGTTTCAAGGAGTGTTCAAGGCTAACCAAAGTGATTTTTTTCAGCTAGATCTGCTAAATCGGCCACGGTACATTGTGAACAAAAGTTTTCAGAGGAAACTTTTACCTCACACCCTATTTATTACTTTATTAATTTACTTGTATTTAAGGTGTTATCATTATAAAGAGGTAAAAAATGAGAGAGAGAGGGGGGGGGGGACAGATACAGCAAAGAATTTTTAACGACATGTTTAGGGAAAATTATAAATTTTATGAATAAATTTGTTAAGAAATAACTTATTTTGCTTTTTATTTATAGGATATATCCCGCTGCAGGACTAGCCCCTTTGTAGAACAGCAACAGAAGAACAGAAAGCTACAGAGCAGCCATAATTTCAACTGTCATACCAATTTTTACATATGTATAAAATATCGTATTGGAATTGCCTACATGTGTAAAAAAAAGAAAAGGAAAACCAATGTGTATTTACAGTGTTGACATATGTAAGCTTCATGTTTTGGGAGACTGACGAGTTCCTCCCCATCTTTACATTAGAAGAACGATTTGTGTCCCAGAGAAAAAGCCAAGTGTCGAAACTGGGAAGCTTTACACTCAATAACTTTATGGAAGTTTAATGTGCATTTCCATTCTACATGCAAAACAAACTCAGAAGATGTGCCAACTCAATGTGACTCCGCATTTTCATTATAAATTTTGTACTACACTAAAAACAATTAATGAAGATTGCACAGCTACTTATACTTATCATCTTATTCATAACTCTGGAATTCAACTCATATCTTAGTCCTAATAATAGTTTTAACCTTGTTCCAGTTTCTTTGACAGCGTATTTCCCGGGATTCTTAAATACGAACTGAAACTTGACGGCTACATAACATACGATGAAGCAGGTCCGGCTCTCCCCCAACGATTTTCAAGAAAATTCCCGAAAGTCAATTCCTCCTCCATACCCCCCATCCCCCATTGAAACCCACAGATTCATTTCAGGGGATTACGAAAAATCTCACACCGCACTTGAATGCAAACTCAATGATCTCGCACTTCCAACTATGAAGCTTCAAACTCTCCCAACAAAAACCCCGAAAAATGATTGCACACACAGCTACAAAAACATACCCGGTAAATATTTACTGTCCCTGCTTATCCGCGAGGGGGTACAGCATCCCGAACAAAAGGCCCGAACAGTGCACGTGCGCTGGAGCACACACAAAGCCCAAACACAGATGACGTCCGCACGGCATTCTTGAAAATCCTCCAAAAAGTGAGCAGCAAGCTTGTTGGGGAGAGATGATCACAAAGGAGCTAACAAGCACGTACTGGACATAAATGTGGACTTATCGAGAGCACCCCCCCCCCCTGCATCTTTGGACAAAAGAATACCTGAAGCACCTGAGAGAAGTGGGATTCGATAAATAAATAAAATGAGTCGGTGTTAGCGACAAGAGGTCAGAGACCGTTTCTGACGCTGAATTTTGATACAAGCACCGCGGCCTTATTTTGATCTCGGAGACGATTGCATGCTTTTGGGTTCGGAACCATTAATCTTTATTTTGGAGTATTAGCTCGACTCTTTGGAAGGGACCATGACGATCAAGAGAAATGTTATCGTGCGTGTAGTACGAAGAGTTCCATGGGACGGTATATTTGAAGCGTTAAATGAATGACTAATCCAATTCCTTAGATTTTTCTACGTTTATGCCTTGAAGAACTGCCTGTATAAAGCTTCAAATGTGTAAATCCGTAACTTTCCACACTCTTTATTTTCTTGATCTAACTAAGAAATTTAAAATGCTACAAATGATAATTTGAGGTTTCCGGCGACGTAACATGGAAGGAGAAAAAAAAAAAAAGATGGGCCAAATATGAATGATACGTGTTTCACTCATTGAAATATAACTCATTTTATTGCAACTTGAGTATAAGTTGGAAAAAAAAAAACTGACCAATATGAGCAAAAGGAAAATTTTTTGCTCATTTTGTCGACTGACATAAGTGTGCAGATTTTTCTTAACTATCATAAAATTAAAACGTGAGTTAACTCCAACCAAACAGTAAAATCGGTATTTTTCTATGTAGATTCCAGGAAACCGTTACTTTTTCTACAAGGTTAAATATAATACAAGTTAACTTATTTGTTTGCATTAGCATTTAGGAAAAAGAGATTTATGAATATCTATAAAAATTGCTGTTTTTTTTAACGATATTTTGTGGGTGACAAAATAAAAATTACGCAAAATTTATATTTTAGGTAAAAAGGCATAGTCTTAAATATTCTAAATAATTCTCATAATTTTGGTTAAAGGGATTTACTAATGCGATCTTAAAAGTACACTTTTTATACCAAAATTAATAATATTAAATATTGGTGATAAAACTGAAATAAGTAAAGTTATAGTATTAAGATGCTTTAGTTTTTTTAAGAGCAAATAATGGAGAGTTTGTGCAATAGTCCTTCGAATAAAAT